>JAGFNX010000143.1:0-223571 GCA_017657125.1 Scopulariopsis brevicaulis
GGACRCCACCTCAAGGGTGTCCCCCCCCCCCCCCCCTCGCCGGCCCACCGAGCCCACCGACTGGACGCCTCGGTGCTGGGACCCCCTCCTGCAGGCAACTTGCAGGCGGTGAGAGGCAAGGGGCGCCCCCGGCGACGAGCCGTTTGGTGGAGACCCCGGCGCGCTCTCGACACCCCGCTGCACCCCGACGTCTGCGGAGCGGCTGGCCGGCGGGTACATTGGCGGGGTAGCTTTGGGAGGCAGGTCGCGCGAGGTGCCGCCAGAGGTATCCTGTGTACGGCTGGGTGCGGGGCGTGGTACCTCGGGTGTGGAAGGGGGGTACGGCCGGGTGGTGTGCTGCAGGTGCCGTGAAGCTCATGACTGGGTGGTTATGTGGGAAACCGACCTCTCCCGTGCCCGTAGAAAGCCAATTGGATCGGTTTTTTTTCTTCTTTTTTTTCCCCTTCCAAAAGGATGGGAAACACGACTGATGGACAGGTCCAATGCCGCGTGCGGATCAAACCGGACACGCGTCCTCTCTTCCCTGCTGGACGAGTACCAAAATGCCCAGCTGTCGGCTGCTTCCAGCACTCTCCGCTGGGTTAATTAAAAACTCGACTTCCCCGCGTCGGGATTCAGGCTATCTGAAGCATCTCGAACCCAGGCGCATTGGATCGCCAGTGCGATCTGCGATCTTCGTCTGGTTAAATCCTAGCGCGACGGCGTCACGGACCGGAGTTGGTGCTGTTACTACTCTACTTGTATTGTACCATGTGAAGTGTAAGTGTACCGAGTATGAGATAGAGGGAGCTCAGCGCTCGGGGACGCAAACGAGACGGACCCATGTCTGGACACTCTGTCCCCGGCCGCCATGACGCCCTGCCCGGGGTATGGAGAACCACGCGAGGAAACGCATTGGCCCCGAGCCAAAAAGGGAAAAACCGTCTGAAGCCGGCTCATACTTGCACGCTTGGAGGATCCTTGTATGGAATTATAGCTCAGAGTTTGAGTGGTATTGTGTACCTGCGCCCGCAAATTTACAGTCCGTGCCACGACGCATCAAAGGTCGCGATGTAACAGAGCACTCGGTGTCATCTCCCGTCGCCGCGTGCTCCGCGTTAGGGGCTCCCGCTTCGTAAACAGGAACTCGAGAGCCGGCTGTTCGAGCACCGCCAGGGCCCGAAAGAGGGCCAGGGCCATCAAGCATGAAGCCCGTCAACGGCGGGCTATTCGGACCTCGTCACTTGTACGCGGGGCGCGGTCCTGCGGCCGGCCGGAAGGGTCTCTCCCGGCCCAGGATCCCGGGGGCTGGATCCATCCGATGTCTCGTCGATGTGGGAGGGGACGCGCCGGGCTGCGAGATGACACAAGACCGAGACTTTCCTGCGCCACCCCGGACTTACAACGGAATTGGCTCAAGCTCGAGTCTGGTACAAAGGTGCAGGGGTAGGGGGGCCGGGGAGAAGGCATTGGCGCGGCATTATCGTCGTGGCTTGATGCGTAGAGGGGAGGAGATGTCATTTGCACGGAAGCTAGGGCAGGCGTGGGTGCGGGCCGAGCGGACGGACGTCTCTGCGCTGGGTGCCGGGTGGGGGGGTTGCCACCCGGCATACATGGCTTTGAACGAGGTGATAGGTCACTTGGTGGGAAATTCCTCGCCGGCGGGCCGTGCTGAGCGTGCTCGGAGGGAGACCGTAGCCGGCCGCCGGGTACGCTGATAAAAACAGCCGGGCCGAAGACGTCGAGCTCGTTGGGTGGAAGAAGTACAAGTGTGCGTACCGGACGGATGGTTGGTGCGGGAATCTGCTCGGTGAAATGGCTCAAACTAGTATCAAGGAGCAAGAGACTAACGCCACGGCTATAAACACTCGGGCCGAGTACTAAAGAAGAGGAAGCAAGGCACGAAAGAGGAAACAGGGCACGGATATTCAGACGAGAACTGGCAGGCACTGTCTGATCGTCGCTCCCAATATGTTCTGCTGCTTCGCGGGCAATCCCGCGCACCTGCAACCGGCGGTCACCCAGGGATGAGATTCCACCCCCGCCGCCCCACCCTGGGACGTCTGGCACGCCGGGGTCCCCCCGGCAAACCCACCCCGGACCAGGGAACGGCGCAGCGAGCCATCGGCACCAAGTCTCGTCCGTCGAACCGGGACGATCTTGTGCGGCGTCGCGTACGGAATGGATTCGGCTCGGGACCCCAGCGCTGAAGAAATCGATGCCGCTGAATCTGGAGGGTGGAGCAACCCAGCATCCGCACATAGTTTCAAGTGTTTTCCGGGGGGCACCCGGGCGGCGAAGGGCTCCATCTCCCCGTGCCGCAAGGTGGTGACGGCCCTGCAAGAGCCAGGGATGATGCCTCGTCGTGGGGAGCTGGTAATCCTGGCAAGGCGGTCAGGAAAACGTGTCTCAGAAACCCTGCCAGTGGCTCACGAGGCCCGTCCCGTTGCAATCGTCGCGGCAGCATTTCGGTGCCTCGCAGCTCCGCTGTGACGACGTTGTCTCCGAGGTACCCCGCGAGCGAAGCAGCATACATGATGGATCCATGGGACGGGGTCCGAGAGGTTGAGATTGACTACCAACGTACCGGCCCGTAATATAAAAATAAAATAATAATATCGGCCGCGGAATATCATTCCTCCCATCCGTCCATGTCGACGCAAAACATGACTTTCCCATCGGGACCTGTCACATTTACCTCGTTTCGCCTTCCTCGATCCGCAGATGAAATATTAGATCTGAGATGACAAGCTCCCATGGGTACGGAGTACGCCCGGTTCCACGGGTGTACCGTGCAATCCAGACGCCTGTGGGATCCCAGCAGAGGTCGACGGCGCCGCTCGACTACATCTACACCTACATGTATCTCCTGCTCCATGCGTCTCGTACCTTGTCCCACTCTCTACTCCCGCAGCTCACCCACACCCCCCCTTCCCTGAATCACGGCGCCCTCCGTCTCAAGAGCAGTGAATGGACAGAGCTTAATAACTTCCCGTACGCACATTGCCTGTTGTGTCCCGAATGGATACGGCCATGCATGGAAGCCGGCGCGGGTACATTGCCCCGAGTACAGATTTCATCAGAAAGCATCAATCCATCCCAAGTGCCTTCCTGCTGTCCGCCGAATTTCCCCATTCTATAACTACGTACCCGGCTCCCACACACCTCTTCTCCCTGGCCGGTATTCTCCTTTTAGACGCCCAGCCTTACCCTCCATCATCTCGAACCGGCGAATCCCAGACCCCTCGTCACCACTAGGAAACGCATCGGTGCTCGCCCCGGTGCATCGAAACGCGGTCCCCCAGTACATGGGCATCTCCGGTTGTACCTGTATCCAGGCAAGGGAAGACAATCTCAAGCGGGCCTGATCTTTTCCTCGGAATTGACGACGCGTGGTTGTTCCTTCCCTGCTCGGCCAGCTCCTGATATTCGCCCCGAGCCCACTGGTCTCGTCCGTCGCTCCTTCCCTTCTCACATCCTCAGACTTCCGCCTTCCGCTGCATTCTCTTAATTTTGGCCAATGTGCCTTTTCGTTCGTTCCTTGCTCCGATTTTGAGAGAAAAGAGTCACGCTACTTCCCTTGGGAACCACCAAACAACCATCCCGGCCATCTCTATCCCGAACGCACCTTCTCGGAAGCGCAGCTCATCTTTCTGGCATCACCACCCAACACCGAAATCGAACAACCAAGTCACCAGCCCTCACCGAAAGAGGCCCCGCTGCCATTCTCTCGTTCGTCTTCCTTTTTCTTCCTCTTCCTCTTCCTCAGGGCGTTTTCCAAGCCGACGGGTCTCACCGCTCTCTCCCCACAAGCACCGGCCCGTGCCCACACAAGCAGCTCATCGTCATCCCGCGTCTGGCTTGCCAACCTTCCGATCTCAGCTGCAGCGTGCTGCCACTGACTCCAGCGCACGCAGGGAGCCTCAGTCTCTGATAGTGGCAATCGAGACAAAAGAAGCCTTGTCTCAGCCCGCCCCTCGGAAGCCACGAACAGCTTCCTTGCCCCAAGGCCCAGGCGTCGCCAATTCTTCGCCCCGGTACCGCCCTGCAGGGAGCTGTGACCGGCACACCCAAGCACTGCCACTGCCCTGCTCGCGCCCCACCCCTCTGCGGGTTTCTCCCAGCCCACACCCCATCGCCCTCAGCTGGCGCGGCCAACCACAGCCACGCTCCACCAGTGACAGTCGTTCGTTACTGCATCTTCGGGACCACCTGCAGGGGTCGTACTGAGTACATCACCTCAGTACTTGTACCCTCGCCTGTTCGCCTCTCTCATTGATCGCCGGCGACCTCACTAAATTATATACGAGCGCGACACTTTCCACTTTCTCGCTTTTAGGCGTCCCTGTTTGACCTCCGGTCTTTGTTTTCCAACAATCTACCCTCTCCGCAGACAAGAGGCAAGTGGGAAAAGTGGGACGCAAAGAGGAGAAAACTAGCCTGTAAGTCGCTTCAGCCTCAAGAGATGGCTCTATCCCTCCGTCATTACCCCACGATCGGCTGTGGCCATCACGGGTTCACCAGGCCATCCATTCCTCCCCTTTACGTCCTAGTCTAGTTTCCTCTTGATATACCGAAACGGAGAGGCCCCGAAACTCCAGGCCTCTTCCGCCCGGCGACCTAGAAGATATTAACTCGGCCTACCCGCCAGCCACCGGCTGGCGCAACACTCGTTTTAGTGGGACTTCTCCAGACTAATCCATGCTCAGCGTCTAGGTCGTAGCGCCCAACGCTACTCGGTACGAGGACCTTGTCCCGCTGAGCGCCCACCCTTCGGGGATACACTAGGTCTCATTCGGACCACAAGCGCCGATTCCTTCCTCGCCCTGTCTCACTCAGCAGGGGACCGTCGCTCGCGACTCTCGCCACTGCCAAAGTCACCTGCCCCACCACCAAACAAGGGTCTACGGACAATACCCTCCTCGCGTGGATCCGACCGCCACCGTCGAGCTCCCGATCTCTTATACCTCTTTCCCTCCTTCTCTCTCTGCTGCCACAGGCTGGGCGATGCTCTCCGGCCAGTAATCACCTTAAACAGTGAGTCAACCTGCGTCATCGGTCTTTTCTTGATTCTGCGGTGCAATGCGCCCGTTATATCTGGCTGGTCTCCCGGCAGTTTCCCGACCGAACCCCTGCAGGTAGTGCCGTCCTGCGTTCACCGCTAACAACCGAACCTCCCAGCCGAGAATGGCGGCGGTAGAGAGCGAGATTCGGGCTGCCGAGCGCCTTCCCTCGATGGCCGAGGCGCCAGCGAGTGAAGGCTACCTGGAGCTCCTCTACAGACTGTACCCCGTCACCGTCATAGCCATCTACACCTTGGCCGCCCTGATCTGCAGCGTCCGAACCTCGGGGACCGCCGACGATGTCGTTGCGCCCACCGTCCGGGGTCCCGGGGGGAAGCCGCTTCCCGTGACGAAGAAGAAGAAGAGACACAACAATTCTTCACGCCGCTTGAACCGAGCAGATCTTTACGAAATCGGACCGCGCGCGCGATTCGTCTTCCGGCTACTTGCGGTCCTCCTCACCACCACCCTGTTCATGAATGCGATGGCCGTCGGCGTTCACACCTGGCGCGCGAATCCCGATTTACTTGAACGCGAGGGTGGGATGAATTGGTGGTGTGGCGAACCCATGGTTGTGAGTGGCTGCCTTTTCCATCTGCTATTGATTGGCCTTTGCGACAAAAACGACGCTGCGGCAAAGGCCTTGTTGCATGCGATTGGACCCGACGACTAATATGCAAGCTGCTTTAGATATACATCATTGGCGGTGCCTGCGCGTACCTTTACTTCGCCGTCACCCTGTTCGATGGTGACGAAGGCCCTGGAATCCCTCATATATTGACCTGGTCTATTGCCTTGGTGGCCGAGGGGATAATGTTCCTATGCAACTTCCGTCGTGCTGTCATCTATGGGACACTCGGAACTACTTCGGTCGGCGCGTTTTCGAGCAGTCGCTTGGACGGCTGGGAGCGCATTGATATGTGCCTGTCCCTGACACGCGTGGCTGTCCTGCTCGGTCTCTGCAGTCTGTATGCATGCATGTGGAGCAGAGCGCAGCGCGATGATAAGTTCACCAAGGAGGAAGAATTCAGCAGACATGCCACCACGCGACACCCTCTGCACCGCACCGAGTCGTCCGATTCCGCGAACTCGTCGGCCGAGGAGTCCACGCCTCTCCTCTCTGCCAACGGCAGGTCATACAACACGCACGAGTCCCCCGGGTCCCACGAGCGAAGCCTGAGCAATTCCGCGATCCTGGCCAACTGTGCCGAGACGTCCACTAGCCTCTACAAGGACGAGCAGGCGGCGTTCTATCGGCCCGAGAAGTTGCCCAAGAGGTCCTGGTGGGAGTACATTAGGGGATACGGCTTGTTCTGGCCTTACCTCTGGCCCCGCGACTCGGTCCGGCTCAAGATCCGCGTCCTCATCTGCCTTCTGCTGTTGATTGCACAGCGGGGCGTGAATGTTTTGCTGCCATACCAGATCGGTAAGGTGGCGGACCGGCTCGCGGGTACCTTTTCCGGGTCGGGAGGCGAAGATGCGCGCTTGAGCATGGCTTCGGACGTGCCGTGGTTTTCACTTTGGCTCGTCAACTTCCTTATGCTCGTCCAGGGGCAGGGCGGCCTGCTTGGGTCGGTCCGTTCAATCATTTGGGTCAAGGTGTCGCAGTATTCCTACAAGGCCCTCGAGATGGCGGCTTTCCAGCACGTCCACTCGTTGGGCCTCGACTTCCACCTTGGCAAGAGGACGGGCGAGGTGCTCTCCGCTCTGAACAAGGGCGGCGCCATCAACACGTTTCTCGAGCAGGTCACGTTCCAACTCCTGCCCATGATTGTGGACCTCGTACTCGCCATCTACTTCTTCAACCACGTCTTCAACGCCACCTACGCCGCCATCATCAGTGTCAACACGTTCTGGTATCTATATCTCACCATCAAGATGGCCCGGTCCCGTGCGGACCAGCGGCGCGAGATGACGAATGCCGACCGCGAGGAAGAGGCGGTCAAGAACGACTCCATCACGAGCTACGAGACCGTCAAGTACTTTAACGCGGAGCAGTACGAGTTCCGTCGCTACGAGACGGCCATCGACCAGTTCCAAAAGGCGGAGGCCAAGGTCTCGTACGGAACCAACATGATGGGCATGGCCCAGAATGCGGTGTACGTCACGGGCCTCGCGATCTCCCTCACGGTGTGCGCTCTCCAGGTCTGGAAGGGCCTCCGGAGCGTCGGTGACTTCACGACGCTGTTGATGTACCTGCAGCAGTTGCAGCAGCCGCTCAACTTCTTCAGCCAGTTCTACCGCGTGATCCAGGCGGCGCTGATTTCGGGCGAGCGGCTGCTCGAGCTGTTCAAGATCCAGCCGAGTGTTCAGGACCAGCCCCAGGCTAAGGAGCTCACCAAGTGCAACGGGCATATCAGCTGGAAGGGCGTGTCATTTGCGTACGCGCCAAATCAGGAGCCCGCCATCAAGAACCTCGATTTCGAGTGCGCGCCGGGGACGACCACGGCGTTCGTTGGCGAGTCGGGCGGCGGCAAGTCGACAGTGTTCCGGCTCATGTTCCGGTACTACAACTGTACCGAAGGAGCCATCGCCCTGGACGGCCACGACGTCAAGGACCTGACGATCGATTCCCTCCGTCGATACATCGGCGTCGTCCCGCAGGACACAATCCTGTTCAACGAGACGCTCATGTATAACCTCAAGTACGCCAGGCCCGGGTGCACCGACGAGGAGGTGTACGAGGCGTGTCGGGCGGCGAGCATCCATGATAAGATCATGGGCTTCTCGAAACAGTACGAAACCAAGGTTGGCGAACGGGGACTCCGGCTCAGCGGCGGAGAGAAGCAACGCGTCGCCATTGCGCGGACGATCCTCAAGAACCCAAAGATTATCATGCTGGACGAGGCCACGTCGGCGTTGGATTCCTCGACGGAGCAGCGCATCCAGCGAGGGGTCCTCAACGTGGGCCAGGGCCGTACGGTGCTCATAATAGCGTAAGTTGTCCGCCAGATGCATGCCTTGTGACTCTGTTTACTGACTCGTTTCTCCAGGCACCGCCTTTCCACCATCACGCACGCCGACCAGATCATCGTCCTGAACCAGGGCGAGGTCGTCGAGAGGGGCACGCACGAGGAGCTCATCGCACTGAACGGATACTACACGTCGATGTGGGAGAAGCAGGCCCAGGCCACCCGTGCCGCCAGCCGCGCGAGTCTTAAGCTGCTCAAGGAGGCGACGGGCCATAGAGCGGCCGAGTCTACATCGGGGTACACCAGCATGGCGTCGTCGGCCATCCTCCCGCCACGTCCCTCGGCCAACCGGGGGTCGCAGCCGGCGTACGACGACCACCTCACCGATGGAGAGTCTAGCGGTACTCTCCACAGCGACTCGGAACATCGCTGAACACTGCAGAGATGCAGGAGCGACTCTGCGCTATATATACGACTTTTCGGACCTCGCGATTGCGCGGTATAATCACCACTTGTCTGCGATCTCACCCGACTTTACAACACCATTAATCTCGAAACCCGCGCTCAGCATGCAATTTTTCCAGCAGGCTTCTTTTTAATTCGCGGTCGTTGAAGTAGGCCATCGAACTATTTTCGGCGCACTAGTTTGCGAGCATACCGTCAGCGGACGTTATCTATTTCGACCTTTCGACTCAGTTTGATTTTCTCTTTTGGACCCTGCATATATACTTTTTTTTTTATACAACTTTGACGAAATGCATCCGGCGGCGTTGGGGGTGAAGGGGGGATAGTGAGCTGGGAATATTGGTACCGGGTTAATTTGTTTTTCGGGGAGGTAATTGGGGTAATGGACTATTTTATTTTCTCCCCGGTTCAAGGACGTCTGGATCGGCTTCTCTCGTGCTGTGCCTATACTGGGCTCCGCATAGGTTCCTGAGGTGAGGCAATGGTGCCGGGAAGGAGGATTTGACGTTTTGTTTTTATTACATGTATACGGACTGGTGCTGGACCGGTCATGGAATTCAATGGTCTTGTTTCTTTATGCAAATCATTCAAGGGTTTTCATTGTTTTTAGTGGGTTTCTTTTGCGAGGGCGGGTGAGGCTGGGATACCCTTTGCTTTAGGGGAGGGGGGGTCAAGAAAGAAGCTCGGGGAGTAGTCCAGGAGGCGAAGTTGAGAAGGGGGGCAGGAATATAAGGCAATTGGTCTTAATGGTTCATCAAAAGGTTTCAATGTTTCTTTCCTGCGATTTGAAAGGGGCGTGAGGGTGAACGGGCGAGGGAGGGGGGATCAGAGTGTGTTGCTGAGCCCCCCGACTTCAAGCTCGTTTGGTTATTCGGTTTTCGGTTTTGATAGTGAGGGTTTGAGAGGGGGTATCTATGCCGCCTGTCCTGAACCAGGTGTGCTTTGAGAGTCCCGTTGCCGTTTGACGGGATGAAGCCCATGCTGGACGACGGCATCTAGCTTGGCGTGACCGTAGAGCTTGAGGTGACGTCTCCCTGGTGTACGTACGTGTGTTCCGGCCGGCGTCCTCACTTGGAGCCAGCCACCCACTGCTACGGCTGGCTTATCCTCTCCCTACCATAACGGGCTCGTCGCTTTGAACCAGTCTTCACCCGGTATCAGCGCCGCTCACCTCTCCCACCAAAGTAGTGCCTTCCCTCGTCTCGAGACCTAAGGACCTCCCCGAATCAAAAGACGCTCACACAAGGAACACCCACCTAACAAGATACACCCTCCACCCCGGTCGACAACTCCCAGAACCCCCCCATCCCCCTCACAAACAGTTCAGTCCCATGAGCGATGAGCGGATAGACGGATATATCCTAATCATATCATTATAGAATGCTCCCACGGAAAATAAGGTTAAAAGAACCAACGACCCCCTTGAATCCCCCCCCTTTCCTCCCCGCCGCCGTCGCCATGCAAAAATAAAAATAAAAATAAAATATTGATACATTATCCGTCCCCGTCAACCACTCCCCCCCACGATGATCCAAAAATAACGAATTTTCTCCAAACACCTATAATAACACAAGAAAGCGAGCGGGCGATCGACCCCAGAGCCAAAGAAAGGCGAGGCCAAGGCCACGACACTACACCTACTTGGCCCCCTCCACCTTCTCCGCCTCCCCCTCGTCCTCCCCTTCGGACCTCACGTCGTCCGCGTCGCTGTACCTCACGAACCGCCACGCGATCCTAACAATGTAGACGAGCCAGAAGAGGTTGAGGGCCTGCAGGGCGGACAGCAGGAAGAGGGTGATGTAGAAGGCGATCTCGCACTTGAAGTAGCCGGCGGCCCAGTCGAGGTGGTAGGGCCCCACGGTCTTGAAGTCGGTGAAGAGGGAGTAGATGATGCGGAGGTTGAGATAGTGGCGCATATAGATCCAGGAGGCCATGAAGAGGGCGTAGTAGGGGGCTAGGAAGGAGGAGTCGAGGTACTTGAGCATCTTGGAGGTCTGCTTGGGGTCAGTGGATGCCCGGCAGACGGAGAATGAAAAAGAGGAGGGGGGAACGGGGTTCAGAAAGAAGGAGGGGAGAGGACGGGGGCAGAACTCACGGCAAGGAAGAAGTCGGAAATGTCGTGCGTCGTGTACACCGCCAGACCGATATACGTAAAGTGGAAGCGATAGCTGCACGCAATAAGCGCCAGCGTAACAACGTGGTGCCCCACTAGCTCCTTGAAGTCCTTCCTCGGCTTCTCCATGCCCAGCAGCAGGACGATGGCCTGCTGCGCCCAGTACGCCGCCTGGAACAGGTAGTAGAACTTGACGACGCCCTCCTGGTAGTGGTGCGGGTACTCCTCGAACATGCCGGCCGTGTTAAAGTACCACACGGGCGTCCGGCTCATGACGTACATCCCCGCGGGGCCCGACAGGCCAAAGTACAGCGCCGTGTACATCTGCTCCATGAAGCGGGCCTGCTTGCCGCGGGGCAGCCCCGCGCGGCGGGCGAGGGGGCGGAAGACCTCGTTCATGAAGAACTCGCGCGTGAAGGAGAGGACGACGACGTAGAAGGACACGAAGGCGAGGTCCCAGAGGCCCTTGCCGTAGTAGTGCGGCGCGGAGGGGTCGGCGGGGGGCGGCTCCGGGTAGGAGAGCCAGACGAAGCGGTGGACGGGGTTGCTGGGGGACGGGTTCAGGGCGTAGAGGGTCAGGACGGCGACGACGATGAGGAAGGGGAGGAGCGAGGTGTGGCGCGTCATTGCGCCGCCAAGCTTGGTGCGGCGGCGGCGGGAGAGGCGCTTCGAGTCGTGCTGGGGGTGGTGTTAGCTTCGTCTGTTGATGGGGTGCCGCGGAGGCGCAATGCTCGTGGGGGACTGGTTGGACGGGGCGGGACGGTGGACGGGTGGACGAACCTGTGACTCCCGCGGGCCCCTCGCGTCCCCATTGTGCTCCGTAAAGACACTCGACTTCCTCCTCCTGCGCGGCGCGTCGGCCCCCGTGTGCAGCTGGTCCGCCGACGTGTTGAGGATGGGAAACGGTTCGCTCGCCGCCATGGTCACGGTATCTCTCCTTCCCCTTTGTTCTTTTTCCTTTGGGTTCTTCGGGATGGGATAGGGGCGCGCAAGGGCGGCGGGGGGGATCGGAGGATCGGTCGTGGTTCTAGGTCGTTCCGGGTTCCTGAGACGGTCAACATGTGCTTCCTGAGGGTCGGACGGGGGCCCTTCCGCGGCGTGGGATGTCGACGTACTGGCTGATGGCGTCAGGGTATACGTAGGGGGCACAGAGGTGAGCCCGACAAGGACGGAATGCAAGAACGTATGAGGGCGCGCCGCGATGGCCGAAAAAGAAAAAAGGAGTGTGAGTTGGGAGGCCCGTGGTAGGAAAAAAGAAAAAGAGGCTCCTTCCGGCGTTTCGGGGTGTCGCCCTCGCCAAGGTTTACCGGCTATGACGCTATGGAACCCTGCTTACACAGAGCACGGGCAACCTCGAGCAAGTCGTACTTGTAAATTCTCCAGGTCACCAATACTAATACAGCCCCCAAACCCAATTAGAAACCTGAGAGCGAAAATGAAAATGAAAAGAAATCTCTCAGGGTCTTGTGAAAAAAAAAGAAAGCCGTTTGGAGAGAAAAAAGAATGGGACCGAGGAGGAGTAGGGAGGGAAGACACCGGGAGAGGAGCCAAGCATGCTAAGATCCCGCGTAATTTAAGCAAGAGAAAAAAAATGTTATCGCGAGTAACACGCTCAGAGGGTGAAAGGGTTTGTCTTGGCACCTTTAACTCGCCCCGCCCGCCCGGCTTGTGCTGTAATCTCCGCAGGGGGGGGGGACCCGTAACAGCGCTGAGCCACAACCCCTGGCTCCCCTGGGTCCCGGCGAGCCCCCTTCCCCCCCCCCCCCGATTCCCGCATGTGAGATTAGGTCCCGCCAGTTCGGTCCCGCAGTGTCCACTTTTGCGCGTCGCCCCTTTTCCGCACCGCCTTTTCTTTTTCTTTCTTTTTTGTTTTCCTTTTTATCTTATCCTTTCTTCTTTTTCTCCCCCCCGCCTTCTTCTTTGGGAATGCCGAGTATGTGGGGCAAGCATCACACGGTGCTTGTTCATGTCGGGCCCGGCGCTACCGCTTGTATCCCGTCCCATCTCCAACTTCAGTGGCCAACGGGGCGGGATCGGCGGAAAGGACATTCTGCCCTCGTGCGACCCCCCTCGGCACGCCCGGAAAGTTTCAAGTCCACACAAGAACGCCCGGGAGCCCCACGGCGCCTGAGCTTATTAACGCAGATCGGCGCCGTCACATGCCCGGGGCCCCCGACGTCGAGTCGCCGCCTCGTCTGCGGCTCTCATTGGGCGGCGCTCGGCTGGGGGGGGACCTGTGTGAATGTGGAAACTCGTTCTCGTCCGACGACTTCTGGCGTTCGTTGTGTAGATGTGAGATATATGATTCAACCCCCGGTTCATCTGCCCGTAGATACAATGGGTATATGCAAACGCATCAGTAGAATACACCTCCACGGTCCCAAACCACCCATCACCCCGTTCCAATACCCATGCCCATTATCCCATCATCCCATTATCCATCCCATGCGCCCACCCACATGCAGTACTCCAAAAACGCCCGCTCAACCATACAAGTCAAATCAACCCAAAGAACCCCCCAGCACATCACCTCGTAGACCTCTCCTCCTCCCCCTCCTCCCAAGAAACAAACGACCCCCGGCTCGACTCCGCATAAACCGGATGCACCCCCGGCCACATCGGCGGCGCCACGTACCCAGGGTCCTCACTCTCCCCCGCACTCCCCTCGCTCCCGCTCCCCCGCCTCGCCATCTCCGGATCCTGCTCCAGCAGCTCCCGCAGCGCCACCCCGCCCCGGGGCGGCGCCGGCACGACCGTGACTCTCAGCTGCTCCGTATCCGGCGGCGGCCTCATCCTTTCGCGGAGCCTCTCGGCCCGCGACGCCGCAAAGTCCTCTAGTCTGGCGCGGAGGTCCCACTTCCCAGGCTCCTCGCGGGACCGAGCCCTCTGCGCCGGATCGCCGGGAGGTAGGACGGCGGCGGGAGGCGGCTGCGGCTGCTGCGAGTCGCGCCGGAAGAACGGCACCATCCCCGCCAAGCCGCGCCGCTCGTCTGAACCGCGGGTGTTCGCCTCCGTGTCGTCCGAGTCGCGCGCGTACTCCCCCTCAAACGGCGTGTGGGCCGGCGCCCGCGCCGTGGACTGCGACTGCCTCGCCTCGTCCCCCGCCCGGGGCGTCGGGGCGTCGAGCTCGAAGCTGTTCTCGCGGGACAGTGAGACGACGCGGTTGGCGCCGGGGTCCGGCGTCCGCCCCGTCGACTCGGACTGGTTCTGGTACCGCACGGTGTAGACCGTACTCTCCTCGGCGCTCCCCGCGTCCGTCCCCGCCTGCGCGGGCCACGGCGGCGGCGGAAGCGGCTCTAGGTTCCCCCTGCCCCCCGTCTCGTCCACGGAGCCGTTCCCGCCGTGGCCCCCGCCCATCCTGTACCTGTGCGCGAGGGACGCGCGGATGCTGCCCCGCCCCGAGGAGAAGGCGCCCCCGTAGAGGCTCTCGTCCACCGTACCGTTCCCTCCTCCCCCGTCCGATCCGTCCTTGCGGAAGCGCGACCAGCTGCCGTCCGACGACGCAGTCACCTCCGCCATGTCCTCGCCGTCAAACACCTGGCGCCCCAGGATCCCGTCCTTCTTCTCCTCGCGCTCGAGCGCCTCGATGCGCTCCACCCACTCCCACACCACGACGCTGGCCGCCGCGGCGCCGACCCACCTCACGTAGTCGCCCCATCCCGTGACCTCGGGCTTGGAGATGTCGAGGATGAAGAAGACGATGGGGATCAGTATGGAGAAGAGGGATATTATTGCCACGAGGGGCATGTTCTTCATGAGCGGGTGGTAGAACGCGTAGCGCTTCTTCGTGATGGAGTAGTACATGACCCACGCGGCGTACAGCACGCCGAGCAGCAGCTGGAACAGGTAGCTCAGCGCGGGCACCGCCTCGACAAAGGTCCGCGGGCGCATGTTGCCCTGGCTCCCGCTGTTGGTGTACTGGAAGCTGTTGAGGGCGCTGAAGATGAGGTCGAGCGTGATGAGCGCGAGCGCCACCCACTTGATGATGACGCGCTGCCGGTGCCGCTGGAACAGCCGGATCAGCGTCTGCGCCTGCGCCAGCCACAGGAACGTGTCCGAGATGAGCCGGATCGTCTTGAGCGCCGTGCTGTCCATCACCTGGGACTGCAGCTGCATCGCGTTCTGGATCCCCCACTTGTACTGGTTCGCGGCCACCTTGAAGGTCGCGCCCGTCGCGATGGTGAGGGATATCGCCACCGTCAGCGCCGCGACCTTTTGGAGCCAGGGGCGCCGGCCCACGTCGACGGTGCCCGTGGAGCCGTTGGTGAAGCGGTTCCGCCGGCCGAGGTATATGATGCCCCCGTTAACGAATGTCCGGGGGGTGATGAAGAGCATGATGACGAGCATGTACGCCAGCACCGTCGTGGCGGCGAGCGCGTAGAAGACGGGGAACGTCGACGCGTAGAACGGGTCGCGGAGGTCACCCGGCCCGGAGTCGAGGCTGACGCTATCGTCGTTGGCGAACCCGTCGGTCGAGCCCGCAAAGTCCCTGCGGCCTAGGAACCCCTCGGGGCAGTTGGCTAGGTATACGGCGTCGCGCGTCAGGGTCGTGATGCCTTGTTCGAGGCCGAGGTAGAGGACGCTGCCCGCGTTGAGGCGGACGGCGGTGCAGGGTTCCGGGGGCCCCGCGCCGTCCCAGGGCGTTATTGTTCTCCTCGGCTCCATCGTGGCGCTGGGCCCCTCGCGGGGCGAGGGGGGATGCTGCGGCCGTTGCGCGGTGCGGGTCAGGACGCTATCGCGCGGCCGCCATTGAACGGAGGTCGGGGGTTATGGTGACCGCGTTCGTGCCTCGAGGGCGCCGCAGTTCCTCGTGGATCTGCGTCTTCGTAGGTGCGGCCACCGGAACGCAAAGGGCTCGAGGATGTGTGCTGTGTCGTGTTTCGAGGTTCGTCTCGAGTCGTCGGCTGCGCGAGTCGGTCGGCTAATGTTTCGGAGTCGAGCGCTGGCGAAAGCTCAACGGCCGGGGGACAGGGCCGCGAATCACAGGATACTGAAAGGTAAAATATGTTCGGACGCGAGGATCGCCGATGCGGATAGCCGTGCTCGTAAACGCGGAGCGGGAAGTTGGTCCGGGAAAGCACAGGCGGTCGGGGTCGGATCGTCGAAAGGAGGCGTCGTAATGCTTCGAGTCCAGATCGGTCGGATACTTCAGGGGGTAGCGAGCGGAAGGCGGGGATTCTGCGTCGACGCGGGTTTCGACACGGACTGTTGTCAAGTAGTGTGCGATGAGTTCGCGGGAGAGGAATCCGCGCGACTCGGTAAGATTGCCGTGGGTGTTCGATCGTATAGGGAGGCGACGGATCGAGGCCCTCGGACGGGATGAAGGCGATAATCTTGGAGTGTTCGAGGTACACCGGGCCAGGACAGTGCAGACAATCTGGGCCGAGCCGCCGGGCCCGCTAAGATGGCGCGGGTTCAAGGGCCTGCCACAGTGTGTGGAGCACACGTGGTGGGGCGGGTCACGGCGGGCAAGAAATGCAGCGACCGCTCCGCACTAGCACCGCGCAAGCCACTAAAGCCCTTTCTGCGACGCAACCACAGGAGCCTTCTCGGATGTAGAACCAGTATACCGCGTATTAGAGACGGGCAAGAAGACATGTGTCGCTTGGCTTGGAATATCTCATACTCTGGCGCGTTCGACGCCGAGGGGCTCGAAATCAAATCGGGGTCGTCCCACGATCTGCGACCCATTGGGGCGGTGCAACCATGAAAAACGCCGCCATCCCTCTCGTGGACTCGGTCTCTTCCCCCGGCCACACACACGACGAGCTGCCGCATGCACGTCTATTCCCATGGCGCCCGATCCCAGCCCAAAACGGCACCGATCTCATCCGATCCGATAAACGAGCATGGAGTATCGATACGTGCGCCGGTGCTTGGTCCAGATGGGGGTTTTGTCCCGGGCTGGCTGATCGCAGGCGGAGGGTCCCCTTGCAGTTGGCACGGGCACGGTGGATGAAGGCCGCCATTGCGGATGGCTTCCTCTGGGCCTCCTCCTGGCGAATTAGAGACTGCGTATAGAGCTCGTATTGCCTCCTTGGGTGCATCGTGCATTGTGATGGCCACCGGAACGGAGTAGCTCCCCGAAGCTCAATCCCACCAATTAACCCAGCCCCCAATCCCCCCCCCATCTCCCATCCCACGGCTCTCTCCCAACCACATACAACGCGGCGTCCAGCCATCGCGCCAATGACGCAGACTGACTGCCATGAACCATCGTGGCGAACACTCCACGTCGACAACACCCCAAGGAAGAACGAAGCCCTCCTTCCAGGCATACAAGCACAGCTCAGGTTACCCATCCTGCGCCACTTACCGAGTCCACCCACCCAATCAACCACTCATCCCACTCAGCTTAGCAGAAAAACGCACATGCAAAAAGAAAAAAAGTGACCTCAGGATCTGCAAAGCTCAAGCTTCCCTCCCCCCGCCAAGACCCCCATCTCAGATCGTTTGCCCCCCTACACGTCCTTGGCAAAGCTTGTTCCTCCACAGGTTCGTCTTGGCTCTCTGTTGTCTCGGGTACCCGACGTCATCCCCCGTAACGAGACAGGAACAGCTTCCTCTCTGTACTTTGATGTGTTATTGGGGCGGTCTTGTTGGCATGGTTTGCTTTGCTCGTCGGCTTGTTTCGAGCGCAGGTTCAGGTTTGGGCCTGGGCTGTGGGTAATTACGGTATTATCGCGGTAAGACCCCACTTCAGTTTGTGCGCCTAAGCTCATTGGCCACCCCTGTAGATCTCACAGACGCACGCCGCACTATCTAGGCTTGTACGCATCACGTCTTCAATGTGCAAGCAGGCTTCAAATCACAAGCACTCACAAAGGCCACAAATCCAAGACAACAGATAATGGTATCGATGCTCCTGCCAACAAACTAGACACGGACACCCCGCTCCCCGTAATGCGAACCTCGAACCCATGAAATCCACCACATACAAAAACGTCTAGGACTCCCCCGAACCCCCCGTTTTAGGATGCCGCCTCGAAACGCCGTAAAATGCATGACCCACGCAGAACCCAAGAATCGTAAACGTAGAGACAAGAGGGAAAATGGTGACGGATCGGTACTCGCTCACTCCCCCTCCGCCCCCCGGTACCGCATCTCGACAACCCACAGGTCCCCAAAGTCGATGCCCCTTCGCATCCTCGTGCCCCCCTTCTTCCACACCCCCGGCCCCAGCCCGATATCCGCAACATACAACCTCCACTCCTCGCCGTCCACAACCCCCACGTGCCCCTCCCCGTCCGCCGCCGCGCCGTCTTCGTCCCCGGGCGCCATCGCCTCCAGCAGCCCCCTCTTCGGCGCGCCCATAGCGACCACGTACCGGGGCTTCACGAACAGCCTGCTCCCGTCGATGACGTTGACCTTGCCGCTGGTGGGGTCGATGCCCGTCGGGACGTCGACGGCAAGGACGAACGCCTCGTTGCGGTTCGCCCACTCCATCAGCTCGTACACCGACGCCTGGTCGCCCGTCCGGAGCTCCTCGAACGAGATGGTCAGCCCCAGCAGCGCGTCGATAATGAGGCTGACCGTCGTGGGCGCCGTCCCCGCCGCCGACTTGCGGAGGTGGTCGAAGAACTCCGTCTTGCTGTAGACCCGGCCCCCGAGGTTGCGGTAGATCCGGACCTGCTGCCGCAGCGTCTCCAGCATGTCCCGCTCCCGCTCGATCCCGACGAGGCAGATGATCAGGTTCGCGCCCTTGCTGCGGAGGTGCCGCGCGGCGGCGATGGCCCTGATGCCCGACTTGTTGTTACCGGCGAGTATCACGATGGCGGCGTGCGAACCGGGGTTGACCACGGGCGTGGAGCGGCCCGACGTGCCGATTCTGACGCTGATGGCTGGGTCGTTCAACACTCGAAGTGTAACCTCCGCGATGCCCCTGCCCGCATTTTCCGTCATGATGTCGTCAGTCAGCCCAATCTCGTTGGCCGCAATATTCTCGAGGTTGAGCATCTGCAGCGCTGAGACCGGCTCGATGCGGCGATTCGACGGCACGAGGTAGAGGCCCGGCTGCGGAAGGGCCTGCTTCGGCGACCCGGCCCTCTGGAGGATCTGGTACTTTGGCCCGTCACCGGCACCCTGTTGACGCGGTCCCGAGTTGACCCTGCTCAGGGGGTGGCCGGCCGGGGCAACCGAGGTCTTGCGCGACTGGGACTTCTTCGACGGGCCGGTTCTGCTGTCCGCCCTCCGGCTGCTCTGCGAGCTCCGTGTGTCGCGGGCCCCAACCCTGTCCTCGGCGTTCAGGCCGTCGTCCGCCTCGCTGGTCCAGAAATCATTCGTAGGCATCGTCGGCTTGGACGAGGTGGACGGCAGGTCAAGGACATTCTCCGTGTAGTGGAGATTCTTGCCACCCATGGTGCCTGGCTTCGGCTGGCGGTTGTGCGAGACCAATCGCTCAGACTCGTCGATTCGGTCCTCCTTCCGCATCTGGTCGAAGAGCGTGCGCTTGTCGAACTTTGCTAGGCTGCCCTCAAAGTCGAACTCGCCCATCTCCTCTGTCACGTCCTCTGAAGCCCAGCCATTATCTAGGGCACCCCGATTCTTCTTCCCGCTGACTCGCTTCAGCGCGTTGAAGGGCTGGAACGAAGAAGTACTCTCGAGAATGGGTGTCTGCCTCCAGCCCTTGCCACGGTTCGCCGGTGATACGCCCAAAGGCGAGCCGTCATGCCCAGTCGCATCCTGTATGACGGGGGAGTGCTTGGGGCCAGCCTTCTTGCGATCCCGACGCTTCTTCTTGCCTGCCGGCATGGGGACATCCTGGTTCGTGCCGTCGAGCTCAACGGGAGGGGTCAGCACAGTCGTCGGGCTGTCGATATGGAGAGCGTTTACGGCCTCGGGAAGCCCGGGGTTCCTGTCGCGCGAGATGGACCTGGTGCCGGGGCCGGTAGGCAGATGAGACACTGTAGCAGCTTGGCCTACCCACTCGTTGGCGCCCGTGGCCGCCGGTTGACTCTCCCACTCGTTGCTGCGCGGGATCGCTTGGGGGATATCGTGCACCTGAGGCGTGGAATCGGACTTCGACAGGCCCACACTTAGGATCGCGGGGTCCTCAAACGCGGGCTTCGTAGGTTGTTGATACACCGGCGCCGGCACGGCGTTAACCGCAGGGGTAGCGAAAGTCGACGGCTTCAAGTCGGGCTGCACCTCGACGAGGTCCTGGATATTATCAGAATGGACCTCGAGGCGAGGATACCACTGACTATGGGCGCCGACGACGAAAACTATAGCGGTGGGAAGCGGTTAGTATGGTGCCTTGAGATAGAAATAACGCGTTTTATGGGATGGCGAGCCCGACATACCATTGCTTAGGATTATGCCCCTTTGACCGGTCGCTGGATCAACAATAGCGATATCGCTTACGGTGCCTTTAAGCTGCATGCCAACGGGCTCCTTCAGCGTCACCAACATATGCAGGCCTATAAACTGGCCTGCCATGATGAATTACGGCTCGGTGCCCCTGGTAGTCCTTCTCGATCGGTGGTCCGAATGAACGGATGTCTTGAGCCCGCAGAAGCGTCTGGAAATCTGGAGGAGCTGGCGACAAAGCACCCGAGGCGACAGCTGTGGCGACTAGGTCGATCGTGAGCCGGGTTGGGAGGACGCAATGCCGGAGCGGGATCGCGCTGTAAGCCGGAGCTAAGGGTGCCCTCTTGCCGTGTCAGGACAAGACAGTCGCCGGCCTATCCATCAAGGAATCACTCCTTATTCGGAAATGTGCGCAACCAGGGGAGTGCCGAGCGGAGAGGTGGTGCCTATCCGGGCTGGTGATGGAAGATAGGATACGGAAGAGGTGGAGGCGGGCTGGGAGTGTGGGGACAGGGTCGGTCGTGAGGCATCGCCACGCTGCCTGCAGAACACCGAAATTAATTATTCTTCGTCCCGTTCCAGAATGGCTCATCTCTAATTCTTATCGATAAGAAGCCACAGTCACGGGGGCGACAAACGGTGCGGCACGCGCCGGGAGCTGCTTACTCCTTGGTATTCGTCAAAGGAGGTTATGCATATACGGGACTAGTTTGTCCCACGGTCATCACGCCGACGCGTCGAGACCCACGGGACGTGTCGCACTTTCAGAGAACGATACTCGACATTCACACTCGCATCCGCCCATTGGCCGATTATTCATGAACCTCGATTCTCCCAGCGGCCATGCCCACGTCCCCTCTCAAATGATCTCTATATGGTAGCTGCGCTTTTCCGCCTCCCATTCCGACCGTCCCCCCTTCGACGCGAGGCGCTGCATTCACTGAGATCCACCTCCCACTTCGACGCTCACCGCGTATCCACAGTCCGCTCAAGCCATACCGATACTGAGCGAATAGCGGCACCAATGCTTCGAAAGGGGGACAACAAGTATGGCCCCGAGGCGGCCATCGTCTCCCGGACGCTCCACGCCCAGGGGAAAGCGAACCCCAAGCTAGGGAAGATGCTATTCCCGTCGAGCAGCCCAACCGGCCCGCCGCCGAGTCAGGATGGCAACATCAAGAATGCCTTCCAGAGGGTCTCCTCCACGAAACCTGGTGGCCATACTTCTTCTGGGCTCCGAAATCCCGCGAGCGGCTTGGACGCACCGAAACCCACCACGCCCCTCGCCCCCGCCTCCGGCAATGCGCAGGCCAATGCGGGCCCTCGTTTCCAGTCCATCTGCACATCCACTGCCGACCCGTTCAAAGATGAGGTCCATGGGAAAGCGTGGAACAGCGAGAACTTCCCTTCCGTTGACCAAGATCTTGCGTGGCTGGAGCAGAACATGGATGACGACTTTGACGACTTGGATTTTGATAGTCCTCCACCTCCTACCGCACAGAAGCCGAGCCCGCCTCTTCCTCCCGCCGCCCCCGCCGAGAAGCGAAATGTTATGCCGTCCTCACAGGCCACTGGAGTTTCCTGGAGCTCCTCCCCACCGCATCACATGCAGCCGCCTCCTGTTACAAGGGCCGACTCCGGTGCTTCGAATACTAGCAGTAGCTCGTTGAAGAGGAAGTCCCTTGACGACATTGCGTCCAAACCTGCCCCCAAGAGGCGTGGTCTGCCTTTTACATCGTCAGCCAAAGGGCCAGAAGTTTCCGTGCTTGATGCGAGGGCTGCTCCTACTACCTCGGCCAAGAGGTATGATCCTTTAGAAGCATCGGCCAGTGCAATCAAGGAGCAGCGGAAGTCGCATAAGCTGCAACGGACGCAGTCGGGAGGGACTGAGCTGAATGATCCCCGCACGAAGACCAAAGATCTCTCCCACAATGGCATGCACGAGGCCACATCATCACCGGCCAAGGCAATCCCGCAGATCTTCCTCAGCACAGAGCAGAAGCACGTCTTGGACCTTGTTACCAGGCAGGGCCAGAGCGTCTTCTTTACCGGCCCTGCAGGAACAGGAAAGTCGGTACTGATGAGGTCGATCATCAGCGAGCTGAAGAAGAAGTGGGCTAAGGACCCGGAGAGGTTGGCGGTGACGGCCTCGACAGGTTTGGCAGCATGTAACATCGGTGGCATTACTCTACACAGCTTCTCTGGTAAGGACCCGCGTTCGTCAACTGCGCCCGGCGTCCAGTGCCCTTCGTTCAAAACATACTAATACGTCTCCAGGTATCGGGCTTGGGAAAGAGGATGTGCAAACCCTTGTCAGGAAAATCCGACGCAATCCGAAGGCCAAGAACCGCTGGCAGAAAGCCAAGTGTCTAGTCATTGACGAAGTCTCCATGGTTGACGGTGAGCTTTTCGATAAGCTCAACCAGATCGGGCGGACTATTCGCAACAACGGACGCCCGTGGGGCGGTATCCAGCTGGTCATCACGGGTGACTTCTTCCAGCTCCCACCCGTGCCGGACAGCCAGACCAGAATGGTGCAGTTCGCGTTCGATGCCAGCACGTGGACTACGTCCATCGCCCATACCATCGGCTTGACGGAGGTCTTCCGTCAGAGGGATCCCCAGTTTGCGCAGATGCTCAACGAGATGCGCCTGGGCAAGGTTAGCGACGAGTCGGTGAGGGCATTCAAGGGGTTGGCGAGACCGCTGCAGTTCGACGACGGCGTGGAGGCAACCGAGCTCTTCCCGACGCGCACCGAGGTCGAGAGGTCCAACCTGAGGCGACTAAACGCCCTATCCGGCAAGCCGTACCGCTTCGATTCCGCCGATAGCGGCGACCCGAAGATCAAGGACAAGCTGCTGCAGAACATGATGGCGCCCAGGACGATAGACCTCAAGGTCGGCGCGCAAGTCATGCTGATCAAGAACCTCGACGACCAGCTCTGCAACGGCACCATCGGCAAGGTCAAGGCGTTTGTGACGAAGGATGAGTGGACCCTCTCGGGGGGAGGCGACGGGACGACCGAGGACGAGCCCGTCGACCTCGAGCGCGCCGTCAAGAAGCTGAAGAAGTTCGCGCACAAACCGGACGCGGCCCAGTCCAGCGTGCCGTTCCCGGTCGTCGAGTTCCTCTGCACGGACGGGACCCACCGGACGCTGCAGTGCGTGCCGGACGACTGGAAGGTGGAGCTGCCCAACGGCGAGGTGCAGGCGAAGCGGTCGCAGGTGCCGCTGATCCTGGCGTGGGCGCTCTCGATCCACAAGGCGCAGGGCCAGACGCTGGAGCGCGTAAAGGTGGACCTGACGCGGACGTTTGAGAAGGGCCAGGCGTATGTCGCGCTCAGTCGGGCGACGACGCAGCAGGGGCTGCAGGTGCTGCGGTTCGACAAGAGCAAGGTCATGGCGCACCCCAAGGTCGTGCAGTTTTATAACCAGCTGTACAGCGCGGAGCAGGCGGTGAGCGGCAAGGCGCCCGGGGCGCCGGGGGCGCAGAGGACGCTGCAGGGGATGTTTGGGCAGGGGGCGGGGGCGAGGCCCACGACGGTGCCGGTCCAGAAGGAGCCGAGCCCCGTGGAGGAGCTTGGGGGCCCGGACGCGGAGGACTACCCGTGTGATGACTACGTTGGGTTCGACCAGTGGATGAATAACCGTGGGTGGGAGGATAGCATGTGAGAGGTGTGCGGGATGGGATGTGAGATTCTAGGGTGGGTTAGACCCTGTACTTTACACTTGGGCATTTGGGAAGGCAGGCTCGGGGCCTCCTAGGCGTTACGTGGACGACTACGCCGAGTCGCCTTGGGTTTATCATCATGTCTCGGCGTTGGGCGGGGGTTAGAGGTTGGTTTCTGGGAGATGTTATGTATTGTAATCTCAATTCATTAGTTCATGTTCTAAATGCGCCATGTCAACCGAATCCCTTTATCATCTTGCCCACAACCCCTATCCTTGGCTGGGCCTGGGCTGCCACATGTCACCCCCCATGTTCCCCGTCGCCTCCCTCCACACCCTCGCAAACTCCGCCATCCCCCCCTCGCCGCCCATGCTCGCGTCCACCACCTCCTTGGGCAACTTATGCGCCGAGTACTGCGACGAGCTAAAGTTGTACGCCGCGGGGTCATCCTTCTCGATGAGCCGCAGCTCAGGCTCGAAGATGTCCTCCTCGTCGTCGTCGTCCGTCGTCTCGTCCGCGCCGCTGAACTCCGGGTTCTCCGCCCCCGGCGTCACGGAGCCGAGGATCGGGTGCGGGACGCGGAGCTCGAGGAGCTCGGCCCAGTCGAAGAGGAGGGAGTCGGTGCGCGGGGCCCAGGGGTTGATGTCGACTAGCCTGACGCGGCCTAGGTCGTCGGAGGAGAGGGGGTCCTCGGGTACGTAGACGTCGAACGCGAAGGAGGGGTCCGGGAACGAGAAGCGGAGCCTGTCGTCGAAGAAGCGCTGGATCCGCGAGACGAGGCGGCGCTCGAGCCGCCGGAGGAAGTCGTAGTGGTTCAGGTCGCGCTGCGAGATGCCGACTAGGGTGCGGTGCTTCACGAAGCACCGGAACTCGAGGGACGGCTGGACGGGGAAGTGCGGGCGGAGCACGAGGACAGGGGAGAAGGTCGGCGGGGAGGAGGTGGGAGCGCAGCCGTCGAAGGGGTGCTCGAGGTCGTGGCTGACGAAGCTGGAGCTCTTGAGGAGGAGGTAGACGTCGTTTGCCGTGGTGCACTTTAGCGTGTTGAACGGCGAGATCCACGTCGCGTCCTTGGGGGTCGACCAGTTTAGCTTGGGGACCACGCTGCCGCCTAGATCGGCGATGGCGGCCGTGATGGCGTTGTGGAGGTCGGGGAAGCGGCGGTCCGGCGGGGTGGGGGCCGGGGTGTCGTCTTCGGAGTCGGAATCTTCCGCGGGGGCGGGGTTTGGGGGTTGTGTCGTGGGGGTCGACTGCCACTCCTCTTCGGTGTCGCTTCCGTCTTCATCGGCGCCGGCGAGGATGATGCCGTCTTCGCGGAGGTAGGAGATGAAATCGGCGGGGAGCGGGATGATGGTCGACTTGATGCACGAGGGGCGGTGCCTGGAGCCAACAAGTTAATACTCATTCGCATATGCCGCGATAGCAGTGGCCATGACATACTCGGGGAACCACTTGTCGTAGGAGCAGTTCAATATGTGGTCCCTAGACACCGGGGGGAACTGCATCTCCTCCGGCTGCGAACCCTCGGCGGGGTCGCCGGGCGCATCGCGGGGCATCTCCAGCTCGGGATCGACGGACGGCATGTTGGCGACGCGTTGCCGGTTGAGTTTTGAGTATTGTGAGAAAACACCTTGAATCTCGAACTCTATGTGAAATGTACGAGAAGTGCGGGCTAGTGGGATGGGACTAAGTCAACATAAAGTTATGACTCCCATTCACTCGTTTACTTTTTTGTTGCGCTCCCACTTTTTTGCCCCTCCATGCGTCATTGCCTTTCTGCCGCCCTCACCGCCATCGCTATTTAGCGGAACGGAGCCCGACTTCGCCGACTGCATTCCCTCCCCAAGCATCACCCGCAACACCCACCCACCGCCAACGAACCCGCGAACCCTTCCCACCCTTCGACCCAATACCACCGCGACCACACCAGCCCTTCTTTCTATCCTCCACCAAAAACTACAGTACAAAATGTCCAGCAACGTCGGCCTCTCGACCCCCCGCGGGAGCGGCACCTCGGGCTACGTCCAGCGCAACCTCGCGCACATGAAGCCGCGCGACCACGCCGCGCCGTACCCCGCCGACCTCGACCGGCGGCACAAGATGCGCCAGCCGGACAAGGACATCCTGGAGCACGACGCGAAGAGAGAGGTTGAGCTCAAGGTCATCGAGCTGGAGGATAAACTCGAGGAGGAAGGGTACGTCTCGCAATCTCCCTCTCCCGTCTCCCCCTTTTACGCTTTGGGGATCTACAAGAGACACGTGGAACTAACCTTTCTGGGACAATGCAGGCTCGATGAGAAGGAAATCGAAGAGCGATGCGACGAGCTACGCGCGAAACTCCTCGCTGAGCTGAAGCGCGGCGGCGGCGCCGGGCGCTCGAAGCGCAGCTTCAAGAGCCACGAGGTGCACGGGATGGCGGACGCCAAGATCAAGGAGAGCGAGAGGCTGCGGAGCGCGCTGAAGATCAGCAAGGATTATCAGGAGGGCGACCACTGGCGGAGGCAGGAGGAGAGGCTGCACGCCCCGGTTCCGGCGGAGAGGGAGGATAGGGAGGAGAGGAGACGTGATGACTGATGTCTTTCTGCTATTGTGTTGAGGGTACCTTTTCCCTCAATTTGTTGACTGGGACTGCTGGGTTGATTCGGGGTGGTTTTTGATACCGTATATAGTGGGCGTTTCGGAGTTGGACAAATCAGCGGAAATTCATTGTCGTCGCAAAGAGCATATGAACAGGCACTTCGTATCCAAATTTCAGTAAACTCCCGGGATATAATCTAACTTCTCTACATTCCTCTCCCTCCCCGACACGCTCAACGCCCTAATCTCATTCTCCATCTAGAACCTAAGCTTGGGGAACGTAAACACCATAAACACCAGGAAAACCATGAGCCCATACACCCACGCATAAAGCCCCATCCTGCCCCACCACCCCTTCCCCTCCGTCATCCGCTGCAGCGTTCCCAATAGTTTTCTCGTCCCCTCCATCCCCGTCCCCGCGCGCTCCACCCCCTCTGCCGCGCGCTCCATCGCGCCGCGGTCCTTGTCCAGCGAGTCGTGGAACCGCTGCGTCGAGTCCTTGAGCGCCGACGCGTAGCCCAGGATCCCCTCAATGAGGCTGTCCTGATCCACACGCTCGCGGTCGAGGAGCGCTTCCGTCGTGGCGGACTGGGTGTGTGGGGTCGCCGAGGCCTTGCGGGAGAGGAGGGCGGCGCGAGAGGAGGGGCGGTGTTGGAGGTTGCGGCGGGGGCGGACGGCTTGGGTTGTTGTTGTTGTCGGAGTGGGGGCGTGGGCGGGTGCGGTCAGGGGTTCGGTCGAGGTGGTGTCGGGGGTTGCTGGAGGTGGTGAGATATATATGGGCGCGGACGCGGGTTCTGTCGTGGGGGCCTGCGTTCCGGAGGGCTCGCTGGTTGGTGTAGGGTTTGCTGGGGTCGCTTGTTGTGCTTCGGCGGAGCTTATGTCGTCTTGCTCTCCGGGGTCGTGGGAATGGTCGGCGGACCTCGAGTCCATGCTCTCGCTCGGCGTGGGTATGATGTCCGCTAGTATATCGTCTTGCGAGTCCGTTTCCCCATCATCATCTTCTTCCTCTTCTGCTTCCACCTAGAATCCGACATCAGCAAGCTGTCTTTTCCCTCGACAGGCTGCTGCACATACCTTGCTCAAGTCCCGCATCCGGTCCATTAATACCTCCAGCGATTCCCTCCTCTGGTTCAGATCGCACTGGACATCCTGCTTCAGGATATGCGCCCTCAGCCCCATCGACTCCTGCTCCAGTCTCGTGAGCACCGACCGCGCGTACGCGAGGTTCTATCCGCTCGTTAGCAAACCGCCCGGCGGTATAGATTATGGCGGCGAGGGCTTACCCTCTCGGCCCTCTCGCGCTCAATATCGTTCGTGCGCAGCGCGTGTTCGCGGTCCGCGTCGACGTATAATATGGAATGCTGCAAGCGCTTGAGGAGCTGCCCGAGCTCGGCGTCGAGCTGGTCGGAGGGGCTCGCGACGGGCGAGGCCGGTGATATCCGTGCCATGTTGGCTGCTGTGATACAACGTCTCTCTCAATGCGGTATTCAAGAGTTGGGGGAATGTCGTGATCAAAAAACGGCTCGGGGACAAGGAAAATAGTAGAGACCGTTGGGTGGAAGAGGTGCCCTTTCTTCGAGGTGCTTCACAGGACGGACCAAGGTGTCGTCATTCGCTGGCTTCGGTTTCTCTACCACGTGTCTCCAGCAGTCAGGACAGCTGGGGGCACTCTGTGGGTCTCAGCTGCCAACACTAGTGGGTCCTTCCATCGTACCTGCAAAATGGCGCTAAAACACTAACACGACGGCAGACAGAAGACGATAGCGACGGAAGGAGAACTCGACCTGCACTTGCTGCTGCTTTCACACGAAACACCGCGCAACAAAAAAACCTGGCATCTATTTTCATCCCTCCTTCGAGATGGAGGCCTGACTGCCATATGGCCTTGGCGTGAGTGCAGTCTGGATATCACGTCAATCCTTTGCTTTCTTCACAAGAGACCCTCCGCGCTTCTTAATGTTGCTCCGGCCTCATCCAGTCAGGGCGCGCTCTAACCGCTGTCTTGTCTGATGGCACGGCCCGGGTTCGCATCATGCGAATTGTAGGTAAAAGGAGGTGGTGTTTCCCGCTTCGCTTGAACCTCTTCTCCCTCGTCGTCTCCTATGCCCTGCTCCCTCCCGTGATTGTCGAAGTCCCATCGATAATAAACACTTCCTCTACTTCACTTCCCCCTTGTCCACCATAGCCGAGGTCTTCGGCGTCGTCACAGGCGCCTTGACGGTAGTCGAGGTAAGCGTCAGGACTGGCACCGGCATCTTTAAACTGAAGCAGATCTGGGACGAGATCAGGGAGGTGCTGCAAACAATCACGGCACTCATATACGAGATCAACATGCTCAATCCGCTCCTTGCAGAGCTCGAGGCTGATACCAATCTCGCGCAGTCTATTTCCGCGATGTACGGCGACCCATCCCCGTTGCCTGGGCCTATAACTAGAGTGGATGTTCGCTCCTTATTCCGGTGTGGACGTTGAGCGTGATGCTTGGAACACCAGTGGCTGTGGGACAGGATACCTGGAAAGCAACGTCGGGATCGGATGCCATCGGCAACCTGCGTGCTCTCGTTCAAGTCGGATATTGAACTTCGACGATGGTTATGCGTTACGGCCAAGTCACATTCAACTAGAAAGGAACGGCCCAATGGATTCGATGTCACATCTTCTACGGGTTTACATCGCGAACTCACGAACGGGAGCTGATATTTCAGAACATATCATTGTGGCCGAGGAACGAAGCTATTTACACGAGATTCCCCCTCGGGATCTAGAGTGGTAAACATATGCCCGCCCCGACGATCCGGCTGCATTTCCCTCTCCGCAACCGTTTCAAACCCAACGTGGGTGGACCCTTGATGAAGGAAAAAAAATCGCCGGCGTCCTCCATGCCGGTAATTATTTAGGCGAACCCGCACCGAAATCCCAACCCATGAGCATCCTGCGGGTATGGGTGTCGGCATTCCTCGAAGCAAGAGGCTAACCATACCATCCCTTCCTAGCGCCCATCAGCTCGCAGTTCCCGGCGCAAACGAAAACAGGAAGCGAGATGCCGCGTTCCCCACGTCTGAAACGTCAGATGGAACCCATATCAAGGAGCTTAATTCTCATGACTCCTGAAACGTCGCCTGACTGCCCTTATCTTCAGCGAGCTCGTCGAACAGCTCGTCAAAAGCGGCGTCGACGGCCTGATTAGTACCCAGCGAGTCTTCAAACTCATCCAACGCGCTAAAGTCGAGGAACGGCGCGTTGAAGCCGCCCCAGGTCACCTCGTTGCGAGACGGGGCGTCGCTGAATAGATAGGGATCATCGGACAGAAACTGGTCCCTGAAGAACTCGTTCGCCTCCTCGCCGCCAAACTCTGCCTGCTAGGCGGCGAAGGCGGTCGGGGCGCCCGGGTCCTGCGAGAGCATGGGGTCCGTGAAGTACGCGGCGGGACGGCGCGCCCGGGGAACCCCGGGGATGGCGCCGCGCTGTGATGCGTTGATGTAGAGGTCTTGCGACGTCATCTGCTGGCCCGACGCGTGGAGTGTGGCGCCGCGCTGGGTGTTATAGCCCTTTCGCTTTGGCTCGGGGAGCTTCAGGTTCGCGACATTGAAAGTGGGGAGGTCGATGTGCATGTTAGGCTTGGGCTTGCCGGCGGAGCCGTACAGCAGGAGTTGACCCTCGGGGGTCTGGAGATACACCTCCCAAGGCGTGAGCTCCTTCTTGTTGCCCTCGGGCTGCGCGTTGCCAGCGGGTCTGGGAGGCCTGTTTTGGGACATGGCGTCGTCTTGAGAATGCGTGTTGGTATTGCTATCCAGGTCGTAAGGTAGATCGCCCGGCTGCTGGAGAGTTTTTGTAGTTTCCGGGTCAGAGGCGACAGCCTGTTCCTGCACCAGTTGTGAAACTGGAGCCTGGTCCTGAGTTTTGGTGGTGTGGGACTGGAGTTTCTCGGCAGAGGAAGGAGCCTCCTGCACTTCCGAGATGACTTTGTTCCTGCCTTGCTTCGAGTCTGCCTTCTGGCCTTCACCTTCATTCCCATTCTCATCCACAGCCGCACAATTCTTTGACCCCGGCTTAGTGACAGAAAGGCAAGGTTCGACGTCGTCGGTGCCGGTGACTTTGCTTTCAGATACCGGGTTGTTTTTGACCCTGTTCTCGGCATGTTCCTCCCCCACGGCAAAGAATGACTCCGCATACGGGGCTTGTGCCTGAGGCTTCTCAGTCTGCGAGTTGACCCCAGGCTTCTGGAGGTTCATCTCCTGCCTTTCCGCAAAAGGCGGTTCAAGTTCCGGCCTGTCTCCGGACGTCAAGCCCGCATGGGCAAAGGCGTCGAGGGGGAATGATCCATATTGATCATTTTCAAACGTGGCGTAAGAAGCGTGCGGGATACCATTGGATGAGAGGATGTACTCTTCAAGCGCCTGTGGCATCTGATTTCCGGGAAGGTTCCTTCCCGCGGATTGCTCCGGGTAGCCCATGGGGTTCTGGACCATCGGAGGGAAGCCGAAAGCAAGAGGGTTCCTGCCTATCATCGGGCCTCCGAGTCCCTGCATGTTCATATGGCTCTGAGCAATGTGAGGAAAGCCCATATTGGGGTGGTTGGAGCCCATTGCGGGGCAGTTGCGGAATCCAGGCTCTGAAAAGAGGCCCTGCCCGGCTGGACTCTTCAGTCCACGTCGCTGTGGATTCCCAGCCACGAAAGGATCCGCCATCTGCGCAAGGCCAGAAGGGACAAAGCTCCCATTCCGGCACGCGGGCTGGTTCCGAGGCATCATCGGCGGGCCACGGTCCGCGGACCGTGGGGCGTACCCGGAAGACGCTTGCTGCGCGGAGGAGTAGTTCCCAGTCAGCAACGTGTTGAAGTCTTGGAGGGGGCTCGACTGAGTGAGTCCCGGCCCGAAAGCGTTTCTGGCGTTGGCCGCGCGCTGGACTGCAGAGCCATGTGCGTCACCGAACATTTGTGGAGTGTTGTTGGGGGTTTTCCCGCCGAAGCCGCTGGGGTTGGTGGGCTTATTGTGGGCATCGTATATGGGCTTGTAACTCGCCACGAGACGAGACATGAGAGCGTCGCTTCCGAGAATCATATCGAAATCCTGAAGGCTCTGGGTCCCATATTGCGTATTGGAGGGTCTCTGGGTGTTAGAGAGTCCCCGGGGGTTGGAGGACTCTTGAGCAGTGCCTTTCTCCCCGTCGATCCTCCCTCGAGACTGAGGCTCAACCTCGAACGGATCCTCAGAGGAATCCCGCGTGGCTGCGCCATGCTTCTCCGGGGTGTATTTCTTTGGAGCAGCATCCTCCGCCGGAGTGCAATCGCGGGAAGAGGTCTCCACGGCCGGGACCCCCTTCTTCCTGGCGGCCGCCTTCTTGGGCTTCTTTGGGGTGCTGGCCCTCTTTCCGGGGACGTAGTCCTCGTCGGTGTCATCCTTGACGGGAGGAATTTCGAGGTTGGCAAGACTGGCGAGGTCCTCGTCCTCGGGGACGTCCTCTGGCAGCGGATCCCTGCGCGGGCGGCCCCGCCTCTTCTTGGGCGTCTCGGTGGCGCCTGGGGTTGCCTGCGGATCAGGGCTGGCATCGCCCTTTCTCTTTGTGGGGGCCATGGTATCGTTTGTCTGTCCAACAATGACTTCCGTGGTTGCGTGAGAGGATGGGGTTGATGAGACTACGGCCTTTGAGCTGTGCTCAGTTTCGGAGTGAATGGCTTGTCGGAGATCTTCACCAACAGGCTTTCCTCCAGTCTGTTGGTGTTCACGTCAACACTCATTCTCCATCCGCACTGACAATAAAGATTTGAACAAAGAAGAATGAGTGAATGATGGGAAAGTGAGAATCAAAGACGCAAACTCACTTACCGGTGGCATATACCGAAAAAGCCCCTTCCTACCTGTGCCAGCCTCAACCACACGATCACACCACTCCACACCCGTCTTCTTCCGAAAGAAAGAGGTGAAAAGGCGATAGTGCTCAGCTTTCAATCCAGAGCAGGTCGTAGGGCGGTAGCAGCTCGGCTTGTTGTCGCGCTTCTTTCTCCAGAACTTGGCCGCGAACCAGTACAGGTGTGGCTTTGCGTTGGATTCGAAGAGCTGTTTGTGAGGAGGAACGGCGTGAGTGCGTGTTCGAATGAGAATACCATTGAGTGAATGTGTGAGTGTGTGGGTTGGGGCCGCGAGGTGGCAAAGTCGAGTGGGTGTTGTGAGTGTGGGGGCACCGAGGTAAGTGAATGTGAGGAAGGAGCGATGCTCGGTGTGGAAGGGGATAGAGGACCTGCCGTGTGGGCTCGATGTTGGGGTTACTAGGGATGTCTGGAGGTCTGAGACGTGGACTAGTAGTGATGGGATTGTCTGATGGGAGTGGTACATGGAGGAGGACTCGGTTACGGGCTTCGGGGAGGCACTTACATATAAGATGTATTTCTGCCCGACATCTCCTGTTTCTACGTCATCCCTCGTGAGGGTGATCTCGTACGGAAAGTGCGTTCCATCATGATATATGTGGAAAAGATCTGACACCCGTGAGTGCTCCGCCCACACCACACCCGGGGATGAAGGACTTACTCGAGTTGACGAACCGTTCCTCCTCCAAGTTCCCCTTCTCCACCCTCGCGAGCCGTCTCTCCTCTTCCTTTTCTGCCTCGACGATTGTCCGGAGGTTATACTCCTTTTCCTTTTGCTTCTTCTCTCGCATGCAGGAGATGTTGAGCCAGTTGATGTCGACGAGGTGGATCTTTTTGTATTGCGTTAGGGCGGCTTTGACTACGCCAATGAGTCAGTTCTATTTTGGCTGTCCTTATGAGGGATGCTGAGGGGCTGGGTGAATGTAGACAGGAGAAGAGTGAGTGAGTGAGGTGTAAGGGGAGGCGAAGAGAAGGAGTGGAGGTGAGGGATATACCTCTTGGCCCGCGCTCCCGGAGGAGCTCCTCCGTGCAAAGCAAGTGCGTGAGCCTCTCGTCGAACTCGCGCGAGAAGGTGCCCTTGCGGAGCTCCGTCCACTTGGCGAGGTTCTCATCCGTGAACTGGCCCGGGAGCGGGCCCGCGGCCGCAAGGACCAGGTTCTTGAATATTGCTCTTACCATTTTGGGCTGGAAGGCTTGGGGGGTGCTACGGTTGGAGGTGTTACGGGACGTGTTCTTCCAAGGTTGGGGCTTTCCATGTGGTGGTTTGGAAGTTTTGGAGAGAGGGTAGGGTCGTATGGGGAAGGTGGCTATGGGTTAAGGATGGTGCCGGTGGGAGGAGGGATGTGGTGTTGGGTGAGAGGTGTGAGGGCAGGGAAGGAAGTGATCGTGAAGGGTCGCAGCTAGCTGCGTTGAATAAAAGACGGCCAAGGCTCGGGGACCATGACATTTCGTTCGGCGTCTGGCTCTATAAAGCATCGCGAGCTGAACCGGTTTCTGTGACTGGCGAGTTAGGAAAGCGCAACCGTCGCGGTCGGGACTCGCAAGAGTCTCTGGGTAGCGCTCAGCTAGGTCGGACCGGGCTGATCTCGACGTGGCTGGGCACTTGGGGGTTGTGGGAGGCCGGTAGGAAGGTGACGAGATACCAACCATGACACAGAAAGACGGGACGGACCAGGAAGACGACAGGACGACCGACATGCATCGTGATATCATTCAAACGTTCTCACCATATGTGCTCTCATGCCCATGTACCCTACCTAAACCCCTTCCCAGCCTCTACGAAACTCCGGATCCTGTTGAGATCCTGCTTCCCATCAACCTCGACTCCACTGCTAACATCAACCCCAATAACCCTCCCCGCCAAATCCCCCAGCGCGCCAACCGCCTCCCTGACGTTCTCCGGATTCAGGCCGCCAGCAAGGATAACCCTCAGCCCAGCATCCCTCTCCAGCGCGCCCTTCACCCCCGAAACATCCAGCAGCTTCCCTGACCCAGACCCAGAATCCAGCAGCGGAACAACATGGTACCCCCGAGCCCCGACCCCGACCTGCCCCGGCTTGAAGCACCGCACAACGGGCACGGGAATGTGCCTCGCCCACTCAATCGGCTCGTCGCCGTGCAGCTGCACCACGTCAAGGTTATACACCCTCTGCTTCTCGAGCACCTCGGCGAGCGGCTGGTTCTGGAAGATGCCCGCGAGCTTCGGCCCCGAGTCCGCGAGCCGCGCCGCCGCACCCTCGAAGAAGTCCGTCGCCATGTGCCTCCTCTGCGCCTCGGACGGCGTGCTGGTGCCGGTCGTCTTTCGCGGGAACGAGTGTACCGCGTCGGAGATCTCGAGGGCCGTCTCGTGCGAGATGCACCGCTTCACGCCGGGGACGAGACAGATGCCCACCATGTCCGCGCCGGCCTCGACGGCGGCCCTGGCGGCCTCGGCGCTGCGGGTCCCGCAGATCTTGACGAGGAGCGGGTCAGCCCTGGCGGGCTCCGGCGTGGAGTCCGTGCCGGCGCAGAGCTGGTGGATGAAGACGCTCGCGTCGGGCGCCCGCATGATGGCCTCGCCGACAAGCACGGCGTCGACGCCGTCCTTCTTGCACGCCTTCACGTCGGCGTGCGTGTTGATCCCGCTCAGCGCGCACAGCACCGTCGTCTCGGGGACCATGCTCCGCAGGCGGCCCGTGGTCTCGAGGTCGACCTCGAAGCTCTCGAGGTTCCGGTTGTTGACACCAATGGCCTTGGAGCCCAGCTTCACGGCGATCTCCATCTCCTCCGCGTTCTGCACCTCGACGAGGGGCTCCATACCCAGGGACACGGAGTACCGGTACAGCCTCTCGAGCAGCGGCAGGTCAAGCATCTTGACGATAAGTAGCACCGTGTCCGCGCCCGCGAGCCGCGCCTCGAGGATCTGGTACTCGTCAAAGACGAACTCCTTGCGCAGGATCGCAGGCCGGTTCGCCATGCCGTCCAGCACACCCCGCACGGCCCGCAGGTCGTCGATGCTCCCCTTGAACCACTGCGGCTCCGTCAGCACGGAGATGACGCTGGCGCCCGCGAGCGCGTACTTGCGCGCCTGCGCCGCGGCGTTGATGTCCAGCGCGAAGACGCCCTTGGACGGCGAGGCGCGCTTGATCTCGGCCATGAGCGCGACGTCGAAGGGCGACTGACGGAGGCGGTTGACGAAGGGGACGAGCGGCGGCGCGGCGTTGAGGTCGAGGGCCGCCTGCAGGTCGGCCGGGCGCAGCGAGGGGATCTGCTTCTGCGCGGCGACGGCGGTCTTCGTGCGGGCGTAGATCTCCTGGAGGATGTTCCTCTTGGGCTGGGAGGGGACCTCCTCGGCGGCGGCGGCGGAGACACCAGCCTGCGCGGGCTCCTTCTGTAGGCGCGCGTTCTCCTCCCAGGTGCCGCCCTGCATCTTCAGGAAGTTGCGGATCATAACGCGGCCGTCGGCGGTGAGGATGCTCTCCGGGTGGAACTGGACGCCCTCGATGGTGTACTCCTTGTGGCGCACGCCCTGGATGACGCCCTGGGACCCGTCGGCGAGGGGCACCCACGAGGTGACCTCGAGGGACTCGGGGAGGGTGACGCGGGCGCCGGCGAGGGAGTGGTAGCGCGTGATGGGGAGGCCCTGGCGCAGGCCGGCGTAGACGCCCTTGCCGTCGTGGCTCAGGGGCGACGTCTTGCCGTGGAGGTACTCGCCGGCCGAGCTGACTTCGCCGCCAAAGACGTCAAACACGCATTGCCTGGAGAGTCAGTCCTCGTTCGGTCCATTAGCGAGACTGCCAGTGAGACTGGGCACTTACTGTCCCATGCAGACACCAAACACGGGGATCTTGCCCTTGAAGTGCCGTATCGCGTCGCGGCTGATGCCCGAGTCGGTGCTGGGATGTCCCGGGCCGGGGCTGATGATGAGCTGGGTGGGGTTCTTGGCGACCAGCTCGTCCAGGGTGATCTTGTCGTTCCGGAACACGGTGACGGTGGCGCCCTCGAGGATGAGGTACTGGTAGATGTTCCAGGTGAAAGAGTCGTAGTTGTCTATGAGGATCACATTGGAGGCGGTAGGAATCGCCGGCGAGGGCGCCGGGTGGTGGGGGGAGTGGTCTATGATGTCCGGCGCCGGCATCGTGGCGGTGCCTTTGTAGTTGAGTTGGGGGATTGGAAATTGGAGTATGTTTTCCTTTGTTCTCCCAGCTAAGTATATACGCGATGTACCTGAGTGTGAGTGAGTCAAGGCAGCAAGACCCTCTGGACTGGAGCAACTTGTCCCGCTCTAAGACGGCGGCAAAAGACCGGAAGAATTTGTTTTTGACGCCGGAATCGGTGCTCAATTGCGTCGGCGCCCCCCAACCGACCTTATCTTATCAGTGCCTCTCCGACCGATTATGTCATCACTGCCCGTCCTTGATTACCCGGGACCTGGTAAGCTTCAATTTTTCAACGACGTCAAGCCTTCCAGCGTTCCGCGGTACTCCATCTCGAGGTACCCATCGTCTCTTTTCCAAACACAGCTCCATCCCCGCACTTTCCACGCTCTTTGAACAGAATTCTTCAACGGTTCCGAGGAACATCAACACCGCCACAATGAGCAAGTACGTTGTCCTCTTGCTCTAGCCCCATGCGCGCCAAGCTAACGGGGACCAGCATGGGCCTTAACAGCACCGAGCAGCGCCAGCTCGAGGAGCGCCTCTCCAAGCGCCAGATGCAGGACTTCATGGGCGTACGTCTCCCCAGCTCCCCTCCACCTTTCGCGGCTCTCAAGAACCGTCCGAGCCATCCCTTCCAACCTGCAAACGTCACCCGCACCCCCGGGAGAGCCCGGAGCTGACACGGCCAACTCGCAGATGTTCCACAACATGTTCGAGAACTGCTTCACCGCCTGCGTTGACGACTTCACCTCCAAGGCCCTCTCGTCGCGCGAGAACGGCTGCATCTCGCGCTGCGTGCAGAAGACGCTCGCCACCCAGCAGAGGCTCGGCGAGAGGTTCCAGGAGCACAGCCAGACGACCATGATGAACCAGCAGCAGCAATAGACGGCTCCCCCTGAGACTGTGGTATCTCCAGATAGGGGTGGAACGGGCTGCTTGTCGATTCGAGGATGACGAGGGGCCGTTTGTTTTGATTATGAGGATGTGATGAGATACTCCCGGAGAAAGGGGGGAGTGATGGCATGGGGTAATTGCGGGACTTGGACGAGTCCTGCTGTATCATAGAGCGGTGGGCATGACGTCTCGCTTCTCAAACGCTTGTAAATGTACATTATTGGATTTTCGACGAACGGGATAGAGTATAGACCGAGGGAAACAGCGGACGACTGTCTGTCCATTGAACCTCAACAGCACTCCCTAGCATCCACGAAGCAAGTGTACTTGTAAACAAACCCAAGCATCGCATCCTGAAATTTCCTTTTTATACCGGACCCTAACACAATTGGTATCCCCCAAACGCAAACCCCTCTCTCGGCCGCCGCATTACATGGCCTCCGCGTCCTCCTCCGACAGGATATCCCTCACGGCCTCCAGCTGCGCCACGACCCTCCCCTCCAGCACGCTCTCCCCCTCCGCCCTCCCCCTCATCCCCTTCCACTCCACCTCCCTCTGCCCCAGCGGCACCAGCCTCTCCCTTAGCAGCCGCCTGCTCGTCAGCCAGAACTCGACATATTCCGCTGCCCCCGGCCCGTCCCAGACCACCTCGGGGATATCACGGCTGTTATTCTCCCTCAGCGCGCCGAGCACCTTTGTCAGCAGCGCGAGGGAGTGTATCTCCATGGCCGTCAGTAGCGTGACGTAATGCTTCGCCTCCTTGGACGCCGTCCGGCTTGTACCCGGCGCCTCGAAGCGCTCGACGCTAGACTTTAGCAGCGCGGGGAACTGGTTCAGCACCGAGCTCACCTCCGGCGCCACCGTCGCGCCCATGGCCATCAGCAGGTTCAGAAGCAGAGGGAGCATGGCGCGCGCCCACACGCTGTAGCACCGCTGCGCCGCGACGTTCTCCGCGAAGGGCGAGACCGTCGAGCGGCGCATGAAGCGTGTGAGGCTCGCCGACACGAGCTGCCCTATTATGCCGTTGCACGCCAGCTGCTCCGCCACGAGCGGCAGCTTCGAGAGCTCCACCAGGAAGAGGAGGCTCAGCTCGCCGTATATGGGGTCACCGTTCTCCCCCGTGATCTTGTCCGACCACGAGAAGAGCGACGTGGCGACGTGCATCGCGTCATGTGCCGACATGATGTTGATGACCTGCGTCTGGTTCTTGTCCATCTCCGCCACGCCGATACACGCCTGGAGGATCGCCGTGACGAGAGCTAGGTCGTCGGGCGACACGGTCGGGTTCTTGTCGTGGATGAGCGTCACGAGGGCCCGGAAGCCCTTGGCCACGATCCGGTCCAGGATGTTCAGGACCAGCTGGATCCTCGTGACGAGCGTCTTGGCGGAGATGTCGTCGCCATCCTGCGCCGACTCGGCGGCGTGGGACTTCAGGACGATGTACAGGGCCTTGAGGAGCGTGCGGTACAGGGTCGCAGAGTCCTGAGCGAATGGCTCCTCGATGTGCGTAATAGAGCTGTACAGGGAGCCGAGGAGTTGGTTCACGTCCTTGGGCGCCATCTTCGAGCCGATCAGCCCCTGGATCAGGGACAGCGCAAAGCTCGACCGGGTTTCGATTATCCTGACAAAGATGTTCTCGGGACCCAAGGTGTCGCGGTTGGCCTCGAGGCATTGCAGGGCCGTTTGCTGCATGTAGCGCGCGACCGTCTCGTTGCCGGGGAGGCTACTGCTGATCTGGAGGAGAAGGAACTCCCAGGCATGATAGAGGGACTTGTTCGTGTTAGTAACAGAGGCCGTTGTTGGTGGGGAAGTTTGGGACTCACAATCTGGGCATCCACGAGAGACAGATTCAGGTTCGCCCTCTCCATCTCCGTCTTGAAACCGTTGCTCTTGGGACCACGCCAGCTCGGGTCGAACCGGAGCATCTCATCCGCCATGACCAGGTCGTAGTAATAGTTGTCACCGAGATCCCTGGGCTCCAGCATCGTGCGCTTGAACCTGTCGACGGAGCAGGCGGGATACTTGTTCGCAAAGTTCTTGCGGAAGTTGGTGTGGAGAGACACGTTGTACCCGCCGATCACCGCCCCGTCTCGGAGGTAGTAGTCGAGGTCCTTGAGCAGGTCCTTGGCCGCCGCCTCTGCGCCGCCCATGTGCCGCGAGTGGTACAGCTGCATGGCGAACGCCTCCGCGATGTACGCGGCTTCCTTGGCGTCGTAGGCAGCCCCGAGGGGGTCCGATTTCGCGGTGGCCGCCGCAGTTGACATCTTCCAGATGCGGCTCCGAAGGCCGTCGAAGCAAGCGGGGTCCTTGAGGATCGTGAACACGGTCCAGGGCCAGTAGTTTTGCGCCGATGTGACAAAGTCGAGTATCCCGAGGGCCTCCGCCCGCGACAGGGCGCCAACCTCCTTAAGCTTGGCCAGGGCAGTGGAGAACACCGATTCCGACGCAAAGTCCTTAACCTTGGCCGCGTCCGACACCTCCCTCGGCGTCTTGCCGGAGATGAGACAGTTCGACATCCACTGTTGCCGGTTGCGGATAATCGATGAGAAGAACTTCCAGATAGTCGTCACTTCCGCCGGAGTCGAGAAGGGCCTGTCGACCTTTGCCAGCACATCGAGGAACGACTTAGCCACATGCGGCCCGAGATAGCCGAGCAGTGACGGGGGCTCATCCGTCTTCCTGCCAGAGCTCTCTGCTAGTGCGTTCAAGAGGAGCAGCGTCGGACGCTTGAAGTGCTCATTGGCAGCACAAAGACGCGCAAGGAGGCCGGAAATCTTGAACAGATGGGTTTCGAAGAGCCCCGCTGACCGGTCAAAGAGGCTGGCTACTCGGAGAAGAGTCGTGGCTAGGTCAAGCACAGCGCTAACTTGGCGCTGCGAAGCCACGGCGCTCGTATGGTACAAGGTTGGCATGCGGTTCGTACGCCCCGCATCGATGGTGTTGAGGAGGGGACGGAACCGGAGCGAGCCCGCGGACGGTGACAGGAAGCTATCAATGACGTACTCGGCTCCGGTTTCGAGCGCGGCGGTCGGTCGGTTCGATGACCCAGCGTCATCCAGCCCAAAGGCGTAAAGGACGAGTTTCCTCATGATGGGGACGACATCCTTCATGAGCAACGTAGGGTATGCGTACGAGCCGAACTTCCACGTGGATGAGTTCTCATACACATCAACGGCGGACTGGGCAATGGCGTACCCCAGCTTAGAAAGGGTGTGGTCCGACGTGCCGAGCCACGCATCCTCTTCAGCCTTGCTCCAGCCGTTTGCCCTCCCCCCACTTTTCCTCCGAATGCTGCTGCTCATGATGGCATCAACTACCTCGGAGAGAAGGCGAACGGTGGAGATGAGGAACTCGAACTGCTCTACTCCCATGTCTAGCTGACCGGTAAGTCTCGCCAACTTGCCGACGTGTGAATCAGAGTTGAGGAGGCCGCAGCGGGCCATGTAAGAGAGGACCCGGCTGGGATACACCGGAAGAGCCGCGTGCAGGAACTGGACACACGCCGTGATGACACCGAGGTTTCCATCATTCGCGTCTTCGTCCTGCATAGACACATCCAAGATGTCGCAGACAACCGCTATTATATCCTTGGAGTAGTCGATGCTCTTGCTCGCCTCATCAACGATCTCCATCACCTTCTGATGCCGCCTCGGACCCGTGACGGGGGACTTGACGTACTCCGCCCGGATGAGAGTTGCAAGAAGCGAGATGACTTCAGCAACCTCCTCCGATTGGAAACCTCCAAGGATTAGGTTGTAATCGGATTGAGATAGGAAGATCTGCAGGCGTGCACCCAGGAGAGCCAGCGCGGAGTGCTCGTACTGCATGAAGACGACGCGGCCAGAGTCAGTGACGAAACGGCCGTAGGAGCCCTCGGGAATGCAAAAGTCGTCGACGGCAGTGTGCCTCCTCGTCCGGTTGCCGGGAGTGAATAGGTGGAGCGGTTGAAGTAGGCGGAACGAATTCGTGTTCTCATCCTCAAAGGCCAGTTCGAAATCTTGGAACGTAGGCGGGAAAATGAAAGTGAGGGTGGGCGTGCGGTGAAGGAGTCCAAGTAATAGGTCTGACCGCTCGGTATCTCGGAGATTAGTACACCTGGCGAGTGTTGATGTGATTCGGAGGAAAGGAGACAGCTCGAAGGGAAACCGATTCAGTGATTCTTCGAGATAGTTGCCCAATAGCTCGTTGTCGCGAAGGGCAAGAGCGAGAATGTCGGTATCGGGAGAGGCGGGGCTCTCCTTGGATATGTTCCAATACGACGCGCCTCCGGAGAGACAGTTTAGAAGGGCGCTCACCGGCTCGGCTTGGTAACCGACCATGGGATAGGTCCATTTGAGGAAGTCGGTGAACACACGCCGGACCCGCGAGCCTTGCAGCGGAGGGAGCGCTCCGTCACTCAGCTCACCGGCTACAGCGGCCATCTGGCTGAGGACGTCGTAAACAATCCCATTCTCGGTTGCTTGCTGCGCGAGGCTCTCGATGCCCTGCACGTCCTTGTCAAGCCCAGTTGACCGCAAGAAGACATCGCGGGGCAGCTCCTCAATCGACATGATGCTCCCAACAGAGGACCTTCGTGCCGGGTCAGGCCGAGCGGCATTGGCTTGCAGCACCTCGGCAGACTTTTCCTGCAACAAGAGATCACGCTTCTCGGCCCTTTCGCTCAAGGAGAGGTTCAGTTGCAAGAGGATAATGCTCCAAACGAACATGGTCGGGTACGCCGGGGTTGCGCCGTTGGCGGCTGCAGAACTTATGGTGTCGTGGATGTCTTCGATGACTTGAGGCGAAGCCAGATAGAGCATGTCTTCGCTCGAGACCTCTGCGTCTCCCGCGACGTGCGCCAACGTCTTCGCGGGGCTAAGGAGAGTCATCGATATCGAGCACGAGACGGTTTGAAGCGCGCTCTGCATACCGGCCGCCACACCGTCAATCATCTAAAGTAACAGTTAGCGCTGCTTCGGCTCGAGCTATCCACAAAACTTACTCCGTAGGCGCTGAAGAAGCTGTGGCCCTTCATCATAGAGAACCACCTGGCCACCAGATTCGGCTCTATCATGACGGCATTCATGAAATCCAGGGCCTGGAAGACGACTAAAACCGTATTGACTGCCTGGTCCATCGTCGTCCTCAGCCATTCAACGGCCACCTCTTCAATGAAGACGACGGGGTCGTCCGTTATTCCGTCCAGGGGCGTCTCGGACTCCTCAGTGACAAGCGCGAGGAAATCAAGGTAAGCCGTAATGGTGCTCTCCACAAATGCGCGCCGGCCCTCGATATCACCCTGTCCGGATACGGGTTGAGGGAGGTTGTATCGTTGGCTGAGCTTGTCCAATGCCACATCCGTCGCGATCGGGAGCTTTCCGTAGAACATGAGCGAGTGGAGGTGGCTCACGGCCATCGTGAAGAACCGCCGTTCGGATAGGTACGTCTTGAATAAACGCAACCTCCTGGGCTCTTCTTTCTGGAACTTCTCCCACAGAGTGTCCGCATCGGTGGACTCGGCGCTGTTCGCTATGGCCAGGCTCGAGGACTGGGCCTCGTTATCCCCGGCCGCATCCCTAAGGTTGAGCTCATCCTGCAGAGACAGCTGTCCGCCCAAGTGGGCGGCGGCACGAGACTGCGATTCTATCAGGGCGATACGTAGAGCCGCGAGGAGATTCAGCTTCGCGTTCTTGGCCAGCCACTGCGCGTCCTCCTTAAGGGTCTTGACGTCGTATTTTCCATTTGACGACGGCGTGACGTGAATGGCAGAGGTCTTGGTCTCGAAGTCGGCGTTCGCGGAGTCGAGTTTGGCGGCGAAGGCCTTGATCGGGTTCTTCACCAGGTCCTGGACGAAGGCATCCTTGAAGAAGTCGGTTATGGAGTCGGCGGTTTGGCGCGTGCCCGTGGGGTCGGAGAGCGCCGTGGCTGCTAGTCTCCACGAACTTAGAGACGGTATCGTCAGTACAACCGAGGGACGCGTGGATAGGGCGCATCACATACATGACCTCCTGGTTGCCCTTCAGGCATTCCTCCAGAGGAGGGAGGTAGACGCGATCGGAAGCTTGCGCCATTACCGCGGAGGCCGGCCGGGAAGCTCTTGGTTGCTGCCCGCGCTCATTGGCTGACTTTGCAATCCGGGTAGTATCGACTGGTCAACAGCCTGGCTCGTTGCGGGTGGTGGCTGGGTAGAGTTTATCGCGTCGAGCTGACCGTCCCTCGATGCGAGCTGGGCACTTTACGAATATTTGGGAGCTCTTTTTTCCGAGCGCGCAGGGCGGCGTTGAGCTGGGTGATTGGCAGGTGTCGGCGGGTGTACAGTATTTTGATTACGTACACGTCCTCCACTCCCTTCCGGCCAAGCCCATTCACTCGTCTACTTCTGCTTCGCTTCGTGATCTCCCAACTCCTGGTTATGGGGAACGGAACAGACGACGCGGTGACTCACGGGCCGGTAACTATTGGTGTGGACAAGGTGAAGGAGCATGTCGAGGATGCCGTTGGTAAAAATGCCCAAGATTTTGCTTGGAGGCAAGCAGCTGCCTGACCTGGGACCCAAATTCTTCGAGCTCACTGTGGTTGGAGTTTGGCATGGTGGCCATCGACACCGGTGCCATCTCAGATCTTGGGGGACCGTACGTTTCCCCCATATTTGACTCTCCGGGGATATTCTAAAGTAGAAACCTTTGCAAACGGAGTCACAGCACGTCTCGAGACTCAGTTGTCACGAAAACGCTCTTCGCCGCCCCTACGCACTAACTAGATTAGCTAAGGAGCCGGTATCTTGCAGCGGGAGCCATACCGCTCCCGCACGTAGATAGTATTCACTTGTTAAGAAAAAGCCTCTCGGCTACTGACAGCTTTTGGGGTTTTGTCTGGGTGTTTCGTCATGCCCGCGGACCGACCGTCGAGCCGTCCCCGTATGGTTGCAGACCTCGGATTCGTTAGATCGAAGAGTCCGGTTGGGGATTCAAGATCCAGGGCATTATCTCGAGCTATAATCTGACGTGTGACCCCGCAGAAGGACGTACCCGCCCCACGGGCCTACCAAAGGTGCATCTGACGTGAGACTGCACTTACAAGTAAGCATGTGAGTGGGATATAAGGCAAAGTCGGAATCATAAATAGCATTCCTGCCCACTTGAAAAGCTTCTTGCAAAACAAACACTAGTATCACATCTCGAAAGCACTTCCTTCCCCCGTCAACTGCTGTTTTTTCATATCACAACATCATATAACAGGAGAAACAATGGCCTCCGCGGACCTCAGAAAGACGATGGAGGCGACGGCACGGGAGTTCTTCAGCTCCTACCAGGCCGGCGCAGTACAGAACGACCCATCCCTAGTCAACCGCAGCGTCACCCCGGACTGCAAGCGCTATCTGCTGCCCCAGTCCATGCTCAGGGCCGTGGGCATACCCCTGGACTTTGCCTTCGACAACGAGACGTACCAGAGCGAATTTGCCAAGGATCTGACGATCGGCTCCGTTCAGAAACATGACGTTGCGAATCTGGTCATTGACGTCGAGGCTCGGAGGCTCGCGGCCACTACTACCGCCTATATGCACTTTAAAGTCGGGGAGAAGGAGACGTTGATGCTGGAGTTTTCCTGGTTCTTTGACTTCAATGAGGACGGATCGAAGATTACCAAGGTTGTTGAGTTTACGGACGGTGATGCTGTTCAGAAGATGGTAGCTGTAGCCACGGCGGCGAGGAAGGAAGGGGAATAAGTAGGCTTGTAAATTCTCGTGCTGGCCATTGCCATATAAATGCGTGAGCTATGGGCACTCGTGAACACTGTGCCGGCCGCCCAACGCTAGGTGAAGCCCAAACCCCGTCAATACAATCGTCGTGAGATGGACGAGCGGACTCGAACTACTTGCGCCTTATCGGTGCGCTTCTCCTCGCCCTAGGCATGCATCAGCCGCGCAATCGGAGAAGTCAACCTTCTACAGCCCCGTCGTCCCCGGCGCGCATTCCGACCCTTTGTGCACGCAAGTCGACGACGCATTCTTCTGCGCAACCTCAACCTTCAGCACGCTAAATCCCTCGAGAATGGCTGTTTTGATCGACTGCTCGACTAAACACTCAGCACTCAAGATGTCGTATTCTTCAAACACAGCAGGCTGCGTTCAACCGTAGTCTCTCGAGACATGACGTCCTCAGCAAATACGAGCTGCAGTCCACTTCTAAATGCCCAGAGTCTTGGCCACGTCCGGGCCTCCCGGCCCCGATTCGTCGGAGGTCCATCCGGACCGGACGAGGTCGCCAGGCGAAGCTCGTCCGATTCCCTGGGGCGGAGGAGCTGAACTCACATGAAACACGCCGGGGTTAAAATGACTGCGGGTATCCAGGCCGGATCCCCGCGTTGGAATGGCCGGGGGTGAAGGAAGAAGATGGTAAGCCCCATGTCCCCCGCCGCCCCCACAGGCATCGATCGGTCCGTTCATCCTTGTCCGCGGGGCTCAGTTGCTATTTTTCTCCCATTTTCGTTACATGTTTGTCAGGCACGCACTACTTCTCGGACACTCCAAGCTCGGTGACGCAGAAGCTGTGCTGTGCCAAGGAAACGAGCCACCCCTACACGAGCATGAGCAGCGATGGCGACGCGGTAGGCCGCCTTTTTATGACTTCACCCAGCCCCAACCTGATGACGCATAGGAGGGTTGCATCCTAAGCCTCGCTGCAATGCACCATATTTCTGGACTGGCTGGGAGGGCAAACTTGATATTCTTAATGTGGAAATAGGCACGAGGGTATCGTATTTAATCTCTTGTTCCTGTTCGAGCCAAAAACTGGCCAGTCGCGCTGATGCTCGCGGCCGTCCACGCAACTACCGCGACGAGCAGACGATCATGACCAAGAACGGGCCCTTGAAGCAAGGTACGTCGTATGGAATGACAGACTAGTGTCACATAAGCGCTTAGCCGAGGCACACGACGCACGATGATGTCGAGTAACAGGATCCGGGGACGAGATCGTCTCTCGGAGCCCCAGCAGGCGGACCATGTACTGTAAGTGGACTGACGTAATAACTGGAGACTGCGAACGAACTCCGAACAAGAAAATGCTGGCGCGACCCAATAATACGAATAGCTGCCAAGCTTTCGGTACGCGGGCCGTTAGAACGAGCCTCACCCTGCTTTCAATACCAAGGTTGGCCACTCGTCGGGGCCGGGGCCATGACGGCCAACAGCGGTACCCGTTGGGGCGTTCATTGCACGCACTCGGGGTCTTGGCCCGGAAGATGCCGTGGCTTGATCGGTATTAACACTGGAACTCCACCTAAGCTGATGGGTTATAGTCACCTCGCTAGCTCACGATAGTAATTCGAGCGGATCGTCTCGTTTCCGGCTTCAATGTGACAAAGACGGAGAGTGCCAATGGCCTAAGTCTACCATGGCGTTTTCTGTCGCAGGGGCCGTGTGTATGTACACATGACTGGACCAGACAGACAGACCCTATAAATAGGACAGGACATGAACTTCGCCTCAGACCCTTGGCCTTGAGTACAATGTGAAGCGCATCCACTTCCATATATGTATCCTCTGATCATCCTCTCCCTCGGTTGAATCCCGAAATGACAGAACCTGATCGCCCCTCTCCCTACCACTTTCGTTCAAGCTCCAGCAAGGTGGTCCACGGGTCCACGAGCATCATCCACCGCCGGAAACCTGGACGAGACCAAGAGACCGCTGGGACCAACTGGAGCCAACGGCTGAGTGGACCTCCCCGGCTGGCACCGTCCACTCACAGCTGGTGGGCTACCCCGGCAGCCCACAGCGAGATTCCTTTTTTTAGCTCGTTGCTATTTCCAACCAATGCACGTTGCTGTTACAGAGCTTCGAGGCTTGTGTTGACTCAGCGCGCTAATTGGTCCCAGCCAGGTCCAGGCCACTGGAGGTTTTGTGCGCGCCCTGCCCAGTGCCAGCAGCCACCGTCCCCCTCCACACTCCACTCCACCCACGGCGCAGCGACCCAACCGCTTTATTGTCCTTCACTCGCGACGATCCCCGCCTCCTCCCCCAGTTCCAGCCCCTCGCTGAATGAGGAGACCTCCGCCGCACCCTCTCCTCTCGTGCCTGTGCGCCTTTACTGCAGGCCGACGTTCTCTTGATACTGGACGCCTTTGATCGCCCCTGGCAGCACCTCCCGCGGGCAATCTATCGCGTACTTCTGGCAGGGTCCCCTTGGAGCCAGCAGGCCTCCCGCGTCCAATCACCAGCCGCCCCCGGTTCGCAGCGCATACTCATTCGCTGGACGAACATCACGGGTATCGAGCCGACCGTATACCTCGCTATTCGAACAAGGTAGCGAGCGGCAGAGAGGGTTAGGAGACCTGGAGAGGGGCAATTTCCCACCCTCTTTCCGCATTCCATCTTCACGTCGCCCTTTCAATTCCAGTGTTATCCTGACCGTTCGCTTCACCCATGCAGAGCCCGCTCCACAGCAACTCCGCCCTTTGCGATCGTTAACCGCCTCGACCAATTCCTGTGTTCCTCGGCGACCCGTGCGTTTGCCGTCAGCATCAGCAGCACCGACACCACCGAGGCCGAGTCATCGCCAACCCCAAGCTGGAACACTTCCCGCCGGCGTCGACTGCCCGTTTTCGCGCGTCGCTATCCAGCAATGGCGCCGGGAGCGCCAACCCCGAACCAGGCGAGCCCGCCGCAGCCGCCTGCCGCCCTCGCGAACGCCGCGTCGCCGCCCAGCAAGCGCGACTTGAAGTCGTGGTGGAAGAGCTTTAAATTGCAGCCGAGCAAGCATCAGGATACAAACGGTACAGATTGCCTCAACCCCGTCACACCCGTCGCCTCACCACCCCAAGGCGACCCGTGCACCATTGAAGAGGGCCTAGAGGAGGACGTCATCCTTTGCGCAGTCCATACACAACACGATGAACACACGCGCGCGCCCCAGGGGGGTATCCCTCACCTACCCGTCGAGTCAAGTGACGCGACTTCCAAACCGCGCGCCCGAGGCCGAAGCCTGGCGCAACTCCCACCCATCCTTGTCTCGCCCTTACGTTTTTTTTTTGGCGAGCCCAGCCTTAACTCCACAGCCCTCGCACTCCCTCCCGGCCGCAGGCATACTGAACCCATTTCAGCAGGTGTCCGACCCCAAGGAATCTTCGGCATTCCCCTCCGGCAGAGCATCACGTACGCGAATGTCGCCATCTCCCTCGTCGACGAGAATGGAACTAGCTACATCTACGGATACGTACCGATCGTCGTCGCCAAGTGCGGTGTGTTTCTGAAGGAGAAGGGTACGTGGCGCTGCTTATCGATGGCTACGATTCATGATCCGTGGGTCGCTCGGGATAGTGTTTGAGCTAACGGAGATGCGAGCAGCGACCGAAATCGAGGGCATCTTCCGGTTAAGCGGTTCCGAGAAGCGCATCAAGGAGCTCAAAACGATTTTCGACTCGCCCGACCGATACGGGAAGGGGCTTGTGTGGGAGGGCTACACCGTTCACGACGCCTCGAACGTGTTCCGCCGATATCTCAACGATCTCCCCGAACCCGTCGTCCCACTCGATCTATACGAACAGTTCCGCGAGCCTCTCCGAGGGGCGACCAAACATGCCGGCGCGGGTGATGCGGAGGGCCCGCAGTTCGTCGAGGGCTTTGACGAGGCGGCCGCGATTTCGAGGTACCAGCAGTTGATAACTGAGCTGCCGCCTCTCAACCGCCAGCTCCTCCTGTACATCCTCGATCTGCTAGCCGTCTTTGCCGCCAAGTCCGAGGTGAACCGTATGAACTCGCAGAACCTCGCCGCCATCTTCCAGCCGGGCATGCTCTCGCATCCCGACCACGCCATGGCGCCCGAGGAGTACCGCCTGAACCAATGTGTTCTCATCTTCCTCATTGAGAACCAAGATCACTTCCTCATCGGCATGCAGGGAACGGCCGCGGACGAGAAGACGAAGCAGGAGGTGGAACAGGGCACGCCCGTCATCGGCGTGACTGACTCGCCCGTTACCCCGACAAACGCCGGGCCCGGGTTAGACGGATTGGGCCGGACCCCTTCCAACGCTAGTGCGGCCGCGGTGAGCGTAAGGCGGGACGGCATGATACGGCGGAACCGATCGGTCTCCTCGAGGCATTCGCGAAACGACAGCGCGGGGACAGTTCCGAGCAGCCCGGCTGTTGCGACTACCCCGAGCGGCGGCCTGGCTAGGAGTAACACGCTGCCGTCCAAGAAGTCTCCAGCGGTTCCCTCGGGGAGGTTCCAGAATGCCTCCAGCAGGCAGCCCAGCCTCTCCCCCAACGCCCAGGTGCGAACGGCACGCTCGCGGGGCACGTCGCCCACACCATCCTCCCTCGCCCCGTCTGCGGCCGGCGCCTCGAGTCACCCCCCCAGCTCCGCGGGCGCCGCGCGGCGCAGCAACGAAAAGTTGATAGATCCGCAGGCGCAGAGCGAGAGCGCGCTGTCGACGCCCGTTAAGAACCTGCAGACCATCTTCCAGAGGTCTCCGCTGAGCGAGGCCAACCAGCGGCCGCGGAACAAGCTTAAGAAGCGGGTCCCGCCGGGCAGCATGAACCCCAGCGCGCAGAGTTCCACGGCGTCGCTCCCGCACTCGAATGCCGTCTCCGTCTCGCCCGGGCTGGAGCCGACGAAACCGGCGGATATGCCCGATGTCCAGGAGATTGCGCCGACGCCCATCGCCGAGAACATTGCGGAGGAGCACCCGCAGCAGATGTCCGCCGCGGAGGGCTCTCCAGACCCTACTCATCAGGGCTCCCAGGTGTCGCCTACGACTCTCCAATTGGAGAATTCCCTGAGACCGAAGAAATCCCCGCCGGCGTCCCTCCACTCGTCCTTCAACGAAGGGTCGGAGCTGGGCCAGATCGACGAGCCGCTGCAGTCGCTCTCCTCGACGGACCTGCAGGAGAGGGAGCGTAGGAAGCGGTGGAGGCTATCGCGCGGCAACAAGAAGGAGGAGAACTCGTCGCCTTACCTCCCCCTCTCGCCTCGCCAGGCCACGGGCTCCAGCCTGCAGGTCGAGAGCAGCACCTCGGTCGCGAGCGGCGGCCGCCCGCGCAAGAGCCTCACGAACGACAGCTCGGAGCCGGCCTCGTCGGTGATGGAGAGCCAGGCGACGCACGAGTCCAGCTTCGGGCTGAGCGAGAAGCAGGTGGAGGGGGGCGGTGCAAGAGAGGAGTCGAAAGGGCCGATCGGGTGGATTAAGAACAAGTACCGGGAGGCCAAGGAGACGCACGAGCAGAGGAGGGCTAAGTCGCCGCCCGGGGACGGGCCGCAGGGGCCGGGGAGTACGAGCCGGTTGTCGTTTAGGGGGATGGGCGGTGATCTCAAGAGTGATGAGGAGAAGGTGGTTCCTGTGCAGCAGGTTTCGGCGCAGCAGGTTGCGGTTCAGCAGGTCGCGGCGCAGCAGACTACGGTGCAGGGTGTTCAGCAGCAGGTATCCCAGGCTCAGCAGACAACCGCCCAGGGTGCGCCTCAGAGTGCCCCCCAGCAAGAGACACCCCAAGCTCAGCCGGCGCCTGCGCAGACTCAAACGTCGCCGCAGGCGCAGCAGGCCCCGGCGCAGAGTGCCCCCCAGCAGCAGCCGCCAGAGGCGCAGCCGGTACCGCAGGCGGCTCGAGAGTCTCAGACACCGTCGCCGGCACAGCAGTCATCCATCATGCCCGTGCCTGAAGAGCCGGAGCCGGAGCCGGAGCAGGTGCCGCCACAACCGCAGGCGGCTCAGGAGGCTCAGGCGGTGCCGGCGCAGTCACAGCCGCAGCCGCAGCCTTCGATACCGCCCGTACCCGAAGAGCCGGAGCCGGAACAGGAGTCGCCGCAACCGCAGGTGCAGCCGCAGACGCAGCCTCCTGCTACAGTCCCCGAAGAGAAGGCCGTCTAATGCTCAGGTGCCTTATAAGCGAGTCCCGTTGCCTTGCCTTGTATACGGTGCCCTGGGGTTTAGGACAGGCGGAATGGGCTACTAGCCTAGTACGAGGGAGGGGGGGTTTGGCGTCAGGAGGTTCTAATGTCTATTTTTCTTCTACTGGGGGATGGATGGATGAATGGATGGATTAGGCGGGGGTCCGGTCGGGTCAGGTTAGGCATCACGGAGGGGTGTGGGGGGGAGCTTGCGACGGGAAATGGTTTTCACGATGGATTCATATACCCCCTTCATTGTAATCGCTTATCTTGTTTTGTATCGTTTTTTTTCCCAAAACCCCTACGGGGGATGTACACAGCACAACCCTTGGCGCCCCAGAGCAGGCGTGGAGTGCGGCTGGGGCGGGTAGGTGTGTTCGGGTGTGGGTGTTTGTTGGGAGGCAACCCCCTTTTTTTGTCTTTTGGGTGGAGTTTTAGTATCATGTACCGAGTATTTGCGCAAAGTAACGGCCTCTCTGGGCCGAGGTAGATTCCGGGGGTGGGAATTGATTGTTTGTCCCCCTTCCTCCCCGCGGTTGTGGTTGTGGTTGTGTCTGAGATGCGATGTCGGGAGTGAAGCAAGCGGAAGAGACGGACGGGAGAAAGACGAACGGAGAAAAGGGGCGGAGGAGAGGAATGGAAGAGAGGAATGGAAGAGAGGCGCGGGGGCCCGAGTGGAAAGGAAAAGGGGGGGGGGCATCTTAGATTCGGGATATGTTTGTTTTCGAGCATGCCCTGCGAAACCCGCCTATTCTTTTTTCATCCCGAGCTTCACGTATCTCAGGATGTGAGGGTGATGTTCCCATTCGTATTGATCGGAGCCACGGCAAGGTCCGTTGAAAAGGACGGTAATCTACAGAAGACGTCCCAGCAAAAACAACAAATCGCTAACCATCATAAACCCCCGTATCCCATACAACCAACTTCCCCGCCCTCCTCCAATCCTCGCTAAACAACCCATTCCACCCCTCCCACGCCCTCGTCAACTCAACACCCTTCCCCTCCCCCTCCCTCCTCCCAACGCCCGCAAAGAACTCCTCCAACCAACCCTCAACCCCCTCAAAGCCCACAATATACCGCGGGATGCCCTCCCCTTCCCCACTACCCGGCCACAGCTCCGAAGAAAGGAAACCCAAAGGATCATCGTAAAACCGATCTGCCTCATCGCGGTAAAACTCTCGCTCTGACGTCCCGGGGAGGGTATGCAGCGGCGGCTCACACGTCAGCGCGCGGGCCGTGAGGGCCGGGTGGATGAGGTGCGCGCGCCAGGGGGTGGAGTGGCAGGGCGCCAGGAACATGACGAAGAGGCCGGCGTCCTGTGGGGCTGTGAGCTCCGGGTTGAGGGCGAGGTCTGGGTTCAGGCGGGTGAATTCCGCGCGGAGGAAGGTGAGGACTGAGATTGGGGCGCCTTGATGGGCGAGGGAGAGGTAGCCCGCTATAAGGACGTTTGCGGCGAGCCCGGCGGCGAGGTACGCCTTGTTCTTTAGCCTGCGACGCGCAGGCGTGGTGTCGGCGAAGAAGGAGGCTACCCGCGGCGCGCCGAGGACGTGCAGGACCGGCAAAAGCGGATACGTAAAGCGGACCTCCTTGTGCGAGATGAGCGACAACGCGCCGACGGTGGTATACACCGTCCAAGGAAGCACCCTCAGCGCAGTCGACGCCCCGCCCCCAGCCCCGCCCCCGGGCCTGTAAAGCGCCGGGAGCACAAACGGTAGCAGCGTGGTACACAGCAGCGGCAGCCCCTGCAGGAAATAATAGTGCCAGGGGTTCCGGCCGTAGAAGACGGCGAGGGACTGCGAGATGTTGAAGTGGAGCCACTTGTAGGGGGGGAAGGCCCAGAAGCCGAAGTAGAGGCGGTCCGAGGCGAGGGAGAGAGCTAGGGCTGCGAGGCCGCAGAGGGTTGCCTCGCGGATGAGGGTGGTGATGGTGGCGGTGGAGGGGTTGTTAGCTGTGAGAGATATAAGGGTGGGCCGGAGGGTGAGGAGGAGGATGGGGACCCAGATTAGGAGGTTTGTGGGGCGGAGGAGGACGGCTATAGCCGCGAGGAGGAGGGATAGCCGGAGACTGGAGGTGTCAGCATGCTTGCGTGGAGGACAGGGTAAAGGAAGCGACATACCTGTTGATGTTAGCGAGCGCGGTCCCGGGCGGCTTGGGGTTCTCCTTGACGGTCTCGGCGGGCCGGAGAAGCTGCCAGGGCCAGGAGTTCAGAGCCGCGATGGTGAGCGTCGTCTCCAGCGAGTTGGAAAAGGTGCGGACGGAGCAGTACCACTGCCACGGGTTAAGCGCCGTCATCCAGAGCTGCAGCCGTCAGTGCCACTCCATTACCGCAAGAACATGGACCGCGAAAAGCTTACCGCAGAGGTCGCGGCGGTCGAGTCCTCGCCGTGGAGCTTACACGCGAGCCGCCACGTGTAAAAGTCGCCCAGCGCCGCAAAAACGGCCTGCGTCAGCTTGGGAGCCCATAGCAGCATCGCAGACCTCGCCGGCTCAGACAAGGACCCAAGGCGCGCGGCGTAGTCGGCGAGCTTGTACACGGCGGCGAAGAGCGCGGGGTGCAGCGACGAGCGGAGCTGATGTCTCCATTCCTACACGGCGTCAGGATACAGGGCGAACGGGGGCATCACTACGAGACGGGGACGGGAGAAAGACGTACCCAGGTGATGTACGCTCCGCTGTCGGATCCGAAAGCGGCGGCCCACGCCGGCTCGAGGGACTGGAAGTACTCGTCTGGCTGGAAGAAGGTCCAGACCAGAGCGGCGTTCACGAGGCGGAGGAGGAGCAGCGAGGCGAGGACGTTGCGCGTCTTGGCAGCGGCCATGGTGCCAGGTCGCTCCGGGGCCGGGGGTTTCGTAGCCGCGGGGTTGTGGCGCCGAGAGCAGCCGAGGAGGCAGCAGACCGAGGGGAGTACGGATGAGTGGTGTTAATGAGAGTTGGATGGAGTGTGGTTGTTTGCGTGCGGGAGACGGAGGTTGGTTGGCGTTTGATTGGTTCTGTGGGGATGGGCTAATGCGCTGCGTCGGATTGGCTTGCAGGCAGCAGCAGCACGAGAGAACCCCTGGGTTGACCCGCTGCCCGCCCTAGCGCCGGACCCCGTCGATACCCACTAGGAACCAGGATCCGCACCCTAATTAGCGTCCCAGTCCCCTACCGAGAGCCACAGCCAGAGTCCAACACACAAGATCACGAGCAACGAAACAAGCACCGCCGGGGACAACCATCTTACGTATTGCCCCCAAACACACCCAATCACTCCCCTGCCCGTCCCACCATCGGCAGCCGCTTTGCGTCGGCAGAACCGCAGCACCCAGAGCCGGAGCCACCCCTGCAGGCGAGCTCGCCAGAGTGGACCCGCCGCCCCGCGTGAGAGGGCCGCTGATGTCACCGGCATGCCGCCTCGCGTCCACCTGCACTTAGCGGAACGGGCTCTTGCACTTAGGGGTAAGGCGGCCGCGGCCGACCTGCACTTAGGGGTAAGGCGGGGGATCTGGGGGACCCGCACCGGCGAGGGGCCGTACGCGAGGGAGACGCTACGTCCGTGTCGGCATTTTGTATTTGGATTCTTGTGTGTCAGAGGAACAGCATGGAGTGGATTGAGGAAGGACGAAGAGTGTTAGGTTTTCGGCTGGGGAGGCGAGATTGGGGTGACGTACTTGAGGTATAAGTACCCCTCCACCCCGCCTTGACGGCGTTCACGAGCTCTCGCGACTATTCACAAACATCCACACCGAACGCGACAAGCTCTCGAGAAACCAGCTCTAAGCACACTACTCACACCCCAAAACAGAAACCGCGCAAACTATCCCTCAACCCCAGCTCACCCAGCTCCACCATGGCGCCCCACGCAGACGACACCCCCGGCGCCCCCGCCAACCCGCGCTTCCACGCCGCCTCCACTGACAAGGCCATGTCCGCCGAGTCCGAGTTCGCCGCCCATAACTACCACCCCCTCCCCGTCGTCTTCGCCCGCGCGCGCGGCGCCCACGTCTGGGACCCCGAGGGCCGCCGGTACCTCGACTTCCTGTCCGCCTACAGCGCCGTGAACCAGGGCCACTGCCACCCGGAGCTCGTCCGCGCGCTGTCCGACCAGGCGGCGCGCCTGACGCTGAGCTCGCGGGCCTTTTACAACGATGTGTTCCCGCGGTGGGCCGAGCTGGTCAGGGGCTTGTTCGGGTATGACATGGTGCTGCCCATGAACACGGGGGCCGAGGCGGTGGAGACTGCTGTCAAGGTTGCGAGGAAGTGGGCGTACAAGGTTAAGGGCGTGGAGGCGGGCAAGGCGCTGGTGTTCTCCGTCGAGGGAAACTTCCACGGGCGGACCGTTAGTGTTCCCGCCATCCCAACTACGCCGCAAGTGACGGGCTGCTAACTCGGACAGATGACCGCCATCTCGCTCTCCACTGACCCCGACTCCCGAGACAACTACGGCCCCTACGTCCCCAACATCGGCCCCACCGTCCCCTCCACCGGCAAGACCATCCGCTTCAACCACCCCGAGGACCTCGAGGAGGCCCTCGAGGCCCACGGCCCGCAGACCGCCGCCTTCATCGTCGAGCCCATCCAGGGCGAGGCCGGCGTCGTCGTCCCCTCGGACACGTACCTCGCCCAGGTCTCCGCCCTCTGCAAGAAGCACAACGTGCTCCTCATTTGCGACGAGATCCAGACGGGCATCGCGCGCACGGGCAAGATGCTGTGCTCCGAGTGGTCGGGGATCAAGCCCGACATGGTGACGCTCGGCAAGGCGATTGCGGGGGGCATGTACCCCGTCAGCTGCGTGCTGGGGAGCAAGGAGGTGATGCTCGTCGTCGAGCCCGGAACCCACGGGTCGACCTTCGGGGGGAACCCGCTCGGCGCCGCCGTGTCGATCCGCGCGCTGGAACTCATCGCTGAGGAGGACCTCATCGCCAAGGCGGAGAAGCTGGGCCGTGTCTTCCGGGAGGGCCTCGAGGCGCTAAACTCGCCCATCATCCGGACGGTGCGGGGCAAGGGGCTTCTCAACGCCGTGGTCATCGACGAGTCGAAGGCCGGCGGGCGGACGGCGTGGGATCTGTGCATCCTGCTGAAGAACAGGGGCGTGCTGGCTAAGCCTACGCATGGGAACATCATCCGGTTCGCGCCGCCGCTGGTTATCAGCGAGGAGGACCTGAGGGGGGCGCTGGCGGTTATTGGGGAGGCGGTCCGGGCGCTACCTACGGCTGAGAAGGCGAGTGGGTGAGGGTGTGTGGGTTGGGGTTGTCTACACCTGATCGCAGGCTGGGAGGTGTCAGGGATTGTGTAGGTGGGTATTTGAATGCATTGGTAGTTATTGATACGGAGTTTTCCTGGGCCATCCGGGGCGTAGACATAGTGTCCTCCCGAAAATAAAGATACCATTCCAATAGCCGTGCTACCAAGCGGAGGTTCTGGCGAGAACTCGCCCCAACGGCCTCATCCCCCAAGCTGCTTCTAGTAACACGGCCCACCATATCCGACAGCACCCCCATACAACCACCCCCTCTCCTGGTCCACTTGAATAGCTGTTTCTACGAAGAGGGGAGGCAGAGGGTCTAGAGACGGGCTCTATTCCCATGGCGTGTTCGCTATATGCAGAACGGCCTTAGAAGGGTCAATGCCTATATGTATCCCTGGCGCGTCCGTCCGCGCACACCTTCCAAGCCACGGCTCGCCAGAGTTCGAGGCAGAGGGGTTCGGTAAATGTTACAAGGGTGCCGGGAAACCGGCCCTACAAGTATACGGAGCCATGGATTCCCGGGGGAGATATGTGGTGGTAAACGCGTATCCGAAGGAACAAGCCCCGTGGTTGTCTATGACGCTCTCGAAGAGCCAGACCGCCTCGCCTCGTAGTCCCCGACCCCAAACATCCCAGACCGCTCTTACCCTACCGATCTCCCTGAAACCAGCTCGACAAGGTCCGAAAGCCCTGCGCACAACTCCCGACCGACCAGCGGCACACCAACCAGAGTGAAAGTCCAATTTAACTCATCATACTCAGACAAGGTATCCCACCCCATGCCCATCGCCATCCCACGCCAATCAAGCTCAAGGCTCCTAACAGCAACCTCGCGAGGTATATCCCCTTCCTCCGCACAGCAAGACCCGAGCCCCGTTCCCGCGCCAAACCGGTCCCTGTAGATCCCTCGGGACCAAAAACAAAACGACCAAAAACAAAACCAACCCGCAACCCTCAGGTCTCAAACTTGAACTTCAATGATAATGCACAAAACGCCAATGCATGACCATGTTCTGTCCGTCCATCCCTCGCTCCCCTCCATATCGCCAGCCAAAGATACTAAATAAAGGAAAGAAAAGGAAAGAAAAAGGACCATGAAACAAAACAAGCAAGAGATCAGAGCGCTAGAGATCCGCGAAACCTTGCCTAAACTCCAAATGCGGATAAAGAAACACACCGACTCGTCTCGGAAAGCGGAGATCCATGTCGTATAAACTCCGTAAGTATGGTGGGGATGGACCACGTAGGAAGAGGTGAGAAGGAAGTAATCGGGCGTGCGTGAGAGAGAGTTATGTCTAGGTGTCAAGGTCGATAGGAACCACCTGTAGTGGCCCCGGTGCCCATAGTTCGTATCGTGTGGCTGGTGTATTCGCGGCATCTCTCATGACGACGCGTGGGACCGGACACTCCTGGGCGTCATGTCCCCGCTCCGCCGCCGCCCGGCAGCCTGCGCCTTCTCCGCCTCAGCAATGAGATTCCTCTTCTGCCCCACCGTCGCGAGTCTCTTCGAGATCATGGTAATCACTGCAACTCCGTTAGCAAATGCCTATTCCGGTGGGTCCACCGAGATAGGGGCATGTGTACTCACTCCTATTCACCACCTTCCGGTCCTCCACATCCAAATCCCCATTCGTCTCCCCCCTATCCTCCCTCCCCTCCTTTCCCAACCCAATCCTCACCCGATGCGAATCATCATCAACATCCAGCACCGCTTCCAGCATCCGAATAGCCGTAACGTAATACGCCTCACAGTCGGCAAGATTCTCATTCGCAATCTCGTCAATCGCCGCCGTGCGACTCATGTCAATAGCCCGGTCATACATCAGCTTCTCGGCGCTGATCCCCGGCGTCAAGAACACCTGCTTCACGCCGGACCCCGACGCGCTGCTGGACTCATAGCCGTGGTTATTGGGATGGCTGGGGTGGTCCTCAGGAAGCTGCTTCTGCGCCTCGATTAGCCGGAGCCGGACGACCTCCGACTTCTCTAGCACCTCGTTGAAGCGCGAGCGCACCCACTGCACCGCCGAGTTGATCCGCAGCGTCAGGTTCGGCGCACCCTGGTGGTCCCGGGCGGGGCTCCCCTCCTGCATCTTCCGCTGCCACCAGAGGCTGGCAATGTCCATGGCCTTGGCTAGCATCGCGAGGGCCTTGACGTAGAGGACTAGCGCCTCTTCCGAGAGGGTGACGACCGCATCCACTGTGAGTCCTTCCTCCTTGGCGTCCATTTCATCGGCCGGAATTCCCCCGAGGCCGTGCTCCGTTGAAGGCGCCATCGGGAACAGCTGCTTGAACTTGACTTCCGCAAATCCGAACACGCAATCGCTTCGGTTCGCATAGTCCTCTACCGCCTGCGCAATGCGCCCGTCTTCATCCTGCGAAGCTGGCCGCTTCCCATCCTCGAGCAGTCCAAGCTGATTCGTGGGAGTCGGGTACGCCGGGAATGGGTTATACATGGGTGGTGAGTGGCCTTTCCCGACACCAGTGGGTGGCACCTTGATCCCGAAAAGCCGGAGGCTCGCATCTTGTATCGCCTTGGAAATGGCGCTGCTGGCCGAGACCGGACTACTTCCGCTACCCGATCCTTTGTCGTAGGAGCCCTGGTGCGCATGATGGCCTTTGCCCTGGTTAATCTGTATGGCCCGTGTTTGCTGGCCGGCTGCTGTACCTGCCGCCGGGTTGGGGCGTTTGACAACTTGCCCGGCCTGTGCTGCGCCGGTATGGCCCGGCCCAGAAAACCTCGGACTCGCTGCCATCTCATCCGCAAAGGCATTAACCTCGACCTGCCGCTTCTCGACCAGGACGTAGTCTCGCTCAAAGGCAACCTCCTGGGCAGCCCTCTCCTGTTCGTCCGTTTGCACCGGGGCCGTGTGCACCCGACCCCGCTTCTTTAGAGGGTGCTCGCCCAGGAGTGATGATGGCGGAGAAGGATTGTTGTCTCGGGCTCGTGCGCCGACAACATCCGACGTCGTCCGTGCTCGACCGGGCCCCGATCCGGCCGGGGTTTGTAGTTGCTGCTGGCGGATTCCCAAGCCAGCACCCGCGTCACGGCCACCTTGGCTCAGGCGTGGGGTCCGTGCCCCCGAGTCGTCCAGTGTCGGTGAGCGGGGTACCGCGTCCTGAGGTGAAGAACCACCACTGCCTCCCCGTGTTTCCCGTGCTTCACGGGTGAGTTCTGTGGTCAGCTTGGATCGCGCAGGCAAGGTCCGTGAGACCTTCGGTTCCTGCGGCACAGGCTTCGGGATATCATCCTCTACGAGTCCCGGGATGGGGCTGGTGATGACTTCGTCGGCAAAGAACTTGTCGAAGCCCGCCCGCTCCACCGGATTCCGTTTCAACAAGCTCCTGACCAGAGCCTTCATCTCTGGACTGATGACGGTCTCGCGCGGGAATTTTATAACATCGTCATTCGATTCGATCTTCCGGAGGAGTTCAACATGGTTCCTAGCCTTGAACGGCGGCCTACCAGTCGCCATTTCGAAGACCACCGTCCCCACGGACCAGAGGTCGGCCTTTGCATCGTACCGCTCGTAGCGCAGGATCTCGGGTGCCATATACAGGGGCGATCCGCACAGCGTGTCGGCGAGAGAAGTCGAGGGAAGAACGCGCGCAAAGCCAAAGTCGGCCAACTTCAGCATCGGCAGGGAGGCCAGTCCCGTCACCGGGGTAAGCGAGTCGTGGCTTGCTTCGAGGATGTCTCGGGGGTGCATTTTCCGGTACTCCATAGATGGGAGGAGTAGCAGGTTTTGCGGCTTTACGTCCCTGTGGACGTAGTTCATCTCCCGGAGGAACTTGAGCGCGCTTGCCAGCTGCTTCAAGAAGTGCCGAATGACGACCTCGTGGAGGCCCGAGTTGGGAGCGCACGGATACTTTCGCGCCAGGTCGTATGTCGCGGGATGCGTCGCATGCTTGTCGCGCTTTTTGATGAAGAGGGATAGGTCACCGAGCTCGCAGTATTCCATCACTAGGTTTATGTGTGATCTTGAATCTACGCAGTCGTGGAGGGCGACGATGTGGGGGTGCCGGAGGGTCTTGAGGATTTGTATCTCGCCATAGAGGTTTTCCTTGAGCTTCTTGTTCAGCCTGTCCACCTCTACCGACTTGATCGCAACGGCTCCTCGGGTCACCTAAGGCCTGTTAGTATGCACCGTCTCAAAACTAATCTCTAGAAGCAAAGTAGGCAGTGATGTTTGCGATAACTGGTGCCCCACGGGGGATGCGCCTGGCCAGGGAATATAGACGGGAGGCCAGCGCGAAGGAGGACTGCGACAAATGCGATAGCGAACGAGAACTATGGTGATCGATATACCTTATGCCACCCCATGTAAACCTGGGCGAAGCTACCCTTGCCGATCTCCGCACCGACAACAAAATCGCCGATGTGGGCATTGTTGTACTGCCTTTCCCGTCCGGAGGACGAGGCCTGCCGGGGATCCGCCATGGTGTTCGTCGAGTGGTCAGAGCGGAAGCGCGGGGTGGACGAGAGGGCGGAAGAGCAGCCCGAAGGCCTAATCTATTCGAAAGACGTCGGCGGCGGTCGGATTCATGTACACGATACGCTCGAGTTGTCTATTCTCGGGGATCGGAGGATAATACCATGGTCGGTACCAAGGGAACGGCGGCGCGGCTGCCTGGGGCAGAACGGTTTCGAGTTTGAGGAGAGGAGGCCGCCTGGGTCGCGTCGCGGTCGACGAGGAGATAAGGCAGCAGCCAGGCGCCGGCGGGCTCGAGGGACAACTGAGAGCCCAAGTCGAGGAGCGGTGGCGGTCTCGAAGAGGCAGGTTCAACGCGGCCTGTGTGCGTGTAACCCGGGAGACTGTTGGTAGTAGGACAATATCCTATAATAAAGACAGTTGATCACCTTGCGGCGCATGCGAAATGAGGTTGAGAGCTCGCGACAAGAAGGGTTCCGGGGGGAGACGAACGGCAATGTGAACGAAGTCGGAAAGCGGTGGCCGTGACTAATACCGCCTTGACGTATCCGGCGAAGACGGGCGAGGATCTGGAAGGCGCCGTGGGATGGCGTTTAGGCGGTGGAGCGGTGGAGGGTGGAGGCGGGTGGGTGGTAGCGGGAGGTACAAAGGTGAGGTACCTGTGCGGTGGTCACCTGGCTGCCAAGACGTGGGGCGGAGTCGATCCAGTGCTTATGTCACCAGCTCAGCAGCACTTGGTCTGTCTGTTCACAGGACAGAATGTGTGAACAGGAAGACATGAATGATGATTAGTTGATGCAATGATGAAAAACGCGGGAGGAGAGCGTTGTTAAGGAGTATCTTTGTTGGGGAGAGTGACAAGCGTGGAGTGACCTGAAATCTGGGGGAAGGCGTGATGCGACAGCCCATGGCGGTGCTCTAGCCTGTAGGCAATGGGATCCGTGCTGGGCCACGTTGTCTGGGATTGGTACACTGTATGGAGCTAGTACTTCTTCGTAAGTACCGTTAGTGGATGAGGAGTACTTCGTACACTGCAACTGCCGTGGGGGTAGCAGTACATGTACATATCCAGTCCATGTCTCGGTCCAACGACGGTATTTCAGCGCGTCTGCGCTTCGTCTGGTACCGAGCAGGTGACGAGGCATCGTTATCTGCTTTTTAGACTCGACCTAGGCCGCTACACGGAAGGGGCGGGATGGAGGTATCTGCAAGTTCGGAGCAGGAGCAGGGCTCGCCTCCATAACTGATTTTCAACATTGCCTGATTAGAGGCCCAAACCTTAGTATTCGTAAGGAAGCACGCAAGAAGCCCACACTCTCGTTGACTCTCAACCCCACCTGATACCGCGTGGAGAATTGGAGTGTTCTCAAAGCTTATTGGTGTCTTCAATGCCGCTCAATATCGACGTCTGAGGGGCATCAAGCTCTTGGTCAGCTGTGTGGATATGGCGATATCGGCTGGCATTATGGCTAATGGATGGATGGTGCGAGGGACGCACCAGCGGTTGCTGTTCAGCATGACGTCTTGGGCAGGTCAAGCCGGCATCCTTTTCAAATGGTGACACACTGAGCCTGGAAGCTGCTTCCATTCTTAGTGCTTTTGAGCCCCTGCGCCATTAACCTCGCTCAGAGATCTATACGAAAGTTGCACTATTCCCAGCCGCTTGTGTCCCGTCGCCCTGGTTGACGACGTCATACCGGGGCAATGGCCATTAAGTTCGGAAGCCGGTTCTTGTTGTCTGGACACTTCCTCGGCGTTGAGATATCATAAACCAACCATCTCGTCCTGCCTCCGATGTTGGAGTTGGGCAGCTTTTCGAAGTCGAAGGTACCCGGTACATGCGGTCTCCGGAGGCAGACGAGAGGAAGGCGTCGCCAGGAGGGCGCGAGCGTCGTCACAAGGCGACAGGGGCCTCCCGGCCGGCTCGTGACACCCTGAGAGCCTGCTGATAGGCAACAAGCCAGGGCGCGAAACAGCGGGTCCTTCCCCGGTATGCGCCCGGGATCCCAAGGCATGCATGCACTGGGGGCATGAGTCGCCGATACGGAGGCAAGGGTACCAAGGTCGCGACGTAGCATCGCCAAGTACCGTGAACCAGCCCACCGCCGGTCAGTACCGACATCCAAGTTCCAAGTCACTCTCGCGCCGCAGAACAGGCCCGGGTACGACGCCCGTGTCCGGGTATCGAGGCATCCCAAAACGGCTCTATTCTGTCAAATTTCGCAGGTTCGAAGGGGCATGCGTCATCGCCACCGAATGGCGTCGAGCCTCACGTCGGCTGGTCATGACCTGTGACGGGCAACGAGATGGTGGACTCGGCAGGTTGGCCTTGCGAATGCAGAGTGACCTCCGTAAGGTTGAGGCAGGCGGGGCTGGTGGGCCCCACACTTGCACCGGGATGCGTTATCACGATAAGAGCTGCAGCTTGGTCCGCTTTCGAAGGTGGCAGGCGGTGGGCGCCGGCGTCGGAAGCGCCTCTCCCACCACCCATTCCTCTTCTCCCATCCCATCATCCACCCGCCACCCGGGCGTTTACGGAGGGGGAGGAGAGGCCCTCCCTCTGACCCCCCACGTATCAGGGTCCATCCACCGCGAGAGCGAAGAGCCTATCTTGCTTCCATGCAGGATGCAGGAGCTGGAACACTCGAGGGTACCACACCTGCGTTCCTTGGCCCGGAACTCCAGTCTCGTCTGAGACAAACCTTCGTCTGGATCATCCGACCTTATGGCCCTAGTCTACAATCCCGAACCCAAAGTTCCTAAGCAGCCGCTTAAATACGGGAAGCTTTGCGACCACTTCAACAGTCAGATGCTGGTCGGGAAACGGCAGAGCTGCGATTCTGCAAGGGCGCCGATGGGTGTCTTTCCGCGGAGCTACGTCCGGTGTTGCGGAACCTCGACCACAGGCATCGTCACACGCCGTCAGTCTCGACAGGTCATATCGAGCGTCTCGTTATCTGCATCCAGATACACAGCGCAGAACCGCCCGGCCGCCCGCCGCTGCCGCTGCAGAGCCTACTGTAAATGGCCCAGTCGTAAATCCATCGCTGATCCAAGCCGCCTCTCCTCGAATGGGCTAAGGTGGTATCAGAGTCGGTGTGCATCTCCACCTACGTGGACCTTCTCCGCTGTGGACATCACTTCCGACGGGGGGTATTCACAGCCGAATCCGAAACGGCTGCCCCTTTGTTTTCTCCATACCCGTCGTGATGGGAAACACGCGGCGCGCCCTCGAGCCAACCAGAGCACGGCCGCCTGCGCCGCCTCTCTGCCTCAGGCGACCACGAGGATGGTGGGTGGAACGAGGTGAGGTGCTCACTGCTGATTGCGCGAGAAGAGGCCAACCCCCACCATCCATTAACCCACCCACGAGTGGCTGCCGTGCTCACTTCTGGTAGTGTCTCGGATACATCCTCCCTCTTGCCTCGATTTCCTATCCGGCGTCCCCATTTAGCACGCCCAACCAACAAAAGCCATGTTATTGCGCCATCATCTGACGCGCCATACTCCCCCAGCACCGCAATACCAGCGAAATCCGGCCACTCTCCAATCCGAATTCGGCGGCCGAGGCATATGACTCGAACCCTCGCCCCCTCCTCTCCCCCCCCCCCCGCCGGGGCTCGCCAAACGTCTCCCCCCTCCTCCGTGTACTCCCTGGTCCGCGACCCCTGAACGGAGCATGCATGTCTCGTAGATCCATCCCCCCTCGTCCAGTCTCCATGCCGTGGGCCCCCCTTGCACAGTCGTGCTCCCGGGCCCCGGCCTGGGACGACCTCCGCCCGCCCGGGTGCGTGACACGCTCCATGTAAGTCGCTCGATGGGCCTCGCTCAGTATGGCGAGTGGCCGGGCTTGTGGCCCGTCGACACGGCAGTAGAGGGTCCGTCTTGTACAGCGGCGCCGGGAGTAGGACGGCTGCGGGGGACTCGCCCGTGCTAGTTTTGTTGGGTCCTGTCCGCCCTGTCATCAGCTCGACGATTCGCTCCCCTTGGTGGGGAAGGGGATGCCTTGTCCGACTGGCTATCCAGGTGTCGTGTCCATCTGCGCGAAGCTGGACGGCAGTGTTTTACCTGCGCCATGCAATCTATCTGACGCGGCACCTGTGCCGCTACTCCTGACCGTACATGTAAGCTCTTGTTTACGATATAGGGACTTGCATAAGCAGTCTATCTTCCTGGCGCTGGTATGCATCTCGGGATTCCTCAACTGATTCCCTTCGGCGCCCAGTGCGCGGCGAGGACCGGCCACACCGGAAGCACACCCGGTATCCCCGCCCCGCACTCGGGCACCGACATGCGTTCTGCGTCCCTCGACGCGGCCCGCCTACTCATGCAGCGTCACCTCGCCTAGCCACCATGCGAGATCGTGGCGGGAACTCACCTAGCCGTACGGGGAGACGAGGGTCAAGGAGCAGAGAGAGGGCTATGGCATCGGGGCTTGCCCATGCTGCACTACGGAGTTGCTTGTTGTCACCGGAGGCTACGGGACGGGCGTGCCGTCTCTTGAGGGTAGATCTTCGCTTCCGCTGGCTATAAATGGAATAGGAGAAGAGCGACAAGCGGGCCCGAGACGTACGAGGTAAATCAGACGAGACTCCATTTTACCCATAGAGGGCTACGTACATCCGAGCCGCCCTTCATTCCCATTCCCATCCCATTTCCAGTCAGTTCCCAGTCAGTTCCCAGTTCGTTCCCTATTTCCATGCCAGCCCCGTCCAGTTCCCACTTGATGTCCCATGTCCTCGAGTGAGATCAAGCAAACATATTATGCCTCCCTTTTCTGCATCCTTTTCGTCCTCTTCATATGAACATGAAATCGAAAAGACTACCTTTCCACGTCTGCGGTCTTGGATCGTCAAGTAATCCGCAAAACGCCGACAGTGGAATCCTGAGCAGCTCCATACCGCTGAACAAAGCGGACACCTCCCCGCTTACTCTTGACGAACACCACGACTTTCCCTCCGATAAATGACACTTTTCGGCTCGTAAAAAATGTGTTAAAAATGGAAAAGAAGAACACTCCCTACTCAGGATGGAAACGCGGATACGGAGTCCCCCTTCCACGGACATCCCTCTCCCACGGGCCGGGATCTGTGGGCGCAGGGATCCGCCCGTACTCCGCATCAAACGACTTCGTGTACGCATTTCCCGGCGAGACGCCCTGGTCCTCCGTCTCAACCTGGGGCGCGGGTTGCTCGGGCTCAGCGTTGGGGCCAAGGTTCGCGTTGAGGTTCGGGTTCGGGTTCGCGTTGGGGTTCGGATCATGGATGGGGACGTTCTTATTGAAGACGGACCATACAGGGGCCCGTCGAGGGTGCGGGTTCTGGATGGGGAGAGTGCGATCCGTGTGCTTGGGAGAGATGTATGACTGTCCCGGGTTGCGGGTGGGCGAGATCTGCGGGCCCCGGAGCGTCGAGGCTTGCGGGACATGAGGCGACATGCGGAATGGGTTCTGGCCCTCGTCCGCGGGCGTGCGCGGCGTATAAGGCGAGGCCGCCTCACGATGCGATCCCGCATTCCCGCGCATCGTCGCAGGAGCAGGCGCCCCAAACGGCTCCTGCACGTAAAAGTCCCCCCGGAACGAGGGCGCCGCCCTCGCAGTCCCAAAGTGCTGCGCCGCCGAGTCGCTTCTGGCAGGCGGGATGCCCTTCATGCCAATCTTCCAATCGGGCGCCACGTCCTGCAGCTCGCGACCCATCTCGAGGATCGGGCTCGCGTCGGGGCTCCCGCCCCTGTTGCGCAGCTCCTCGAGCGCCTTGAAGACGCCCTCGTTGTGCGTGAGGAGCGGGTGGCGCATTGCTTCCTCGGCCTTGATGCGGCGGCGGGGGTCGACGCGCAGGCAGGCGTGCACGAAGTCGTAGGTTGCCTTTGAGAAGGCGTTGGCGCCCTTTGCGAGGCGGCGGAGGAGGACGTCCGTCTCGGTCTGGCAGGGCATGGAGCGGTGGGTGAGGGCTGTGATGATGGAGGGGTCTAGGCCTTGGTTGCGGCAGGCGAGGTGCAGGGCGAGGATGCCGAGGGCCCACATGTCGACGCTGGGATCCTGGTCCGAGTCCCCGCGGAGGATCTCCCTGGGTGACCGAGCATCGTTAGTGTTGATCGTGGGAGGACGACAAATCACTGCGGAGGAAAGGTGATACCACTTACGGGGCTTGATAGTGCTCGGTGCCGACAAAGGACGTCAATCGGCGCCTGCCATGGACGGCAGCGCACCCAAAGTCCGAGATGCAGATCCGGTATCCCGCCTTCGGGGTGACCGCGAAGAGAATGTTCTCGGGCTTGAGGTCGCGGTGGACGAGGCCACGGCTGTGGATGTACTTGAGACCGGATACGACCTGGCGCATGACCCACTGCAGCTCCTAGTCTTCAATCTGGGTTCTCTGCTTCAGGAACGAGAGGAGGTCCCCGCCGGTGGCGAGCTCCATGAACACGTAACTGTCTGCTGTCAGTGTGGGGGAAACTGAGGAGGGCTTGTTCCGACTACTTACAGGGTGTAGTTGGAGTAAAAGTGACCGACCAACTTGATCACGTTGTGCTTCACGACCTCGAGGTTAGCGGGTATCCTTGGCCCTGGATTCATGCCGAGCTGCGTGGGGCGCGGATTGAACTTACATGGTCCAGCTTCGAGAGGTAGTCCGCCTCCTGCTTCACACGGCGGGCCCATCGCGCGCCCTCGGACCCAAGCTTATTGATGATGTCGACGAGATTAACCATCTTGACGACGACCTGCCTGCCAGTTGGAACGTGGTATGCAAGGCGGACCTGGCCCTGGCCACCAGTCCCGAGGATGATATCCGTGATCTCGAACTCATCCTGGAATTGCTACACGCCAGACTTGTTAGTCGCTTCGCCCAAAATCACAAGTTGCTACGTGGGAATACCGCGGGGCGACGACGCAGAACCAAGTAAAAGATGGACAGGTAAGAAAGGGAGCAACTTGCCTCAATCTCCCAAACCTGGTACCGCAAGAACATGTCCGGCCTCCTCTGCTTGTACCGCTGAATCATCTCGACGAGGTACCGCCCAAACGCAACCTGGACGCCGCGCTCGAGGAGCCACGCGCTCGGCTCGACGCCGTTCTCTGCGCCAATCTCATATCGGATGTCCCGCCTGATGACGGCGGTCCCGTTCCTGGACTGGCGGTCCCGTACGTAGATGGTGGGCGCCTTGTTGGCGTCGCGGTCAAAGGTCACGGCGAAGATCTCGCACTGGTGGCGGGAGACGTCGTCCGTGTCAAGGTTGATGTCACTGGAAATGGTCACAGGGGTTCTTATGCGTTTGGGAGGGTGGCTTACTTGCGGTCGCCGCGGCCGATCGACACGGATTTGAAGCGGAAGAGAGGCACCTCGTCTGTAGGATAATCAGTACTTCATATATCAGGAAACAGAACCTTGAACTATTGGAGGATGCTGGGTCTAGAAGGACGGAAACAGCTGCCAGCGGATTCAAGTCACGTACTAGGACCATTGTAATAACTCCCATCCGTCACCCCGATGAGTATGGTGCCAATCGCGTCGCCATCTGGGTTGAACATATCGCGACAGTTGCGTGCCATCGCGGAGAGAGCCAAGTACGTTAGCTTCCACGGGCTCAAGTCTCCAACCCTGCGTGTATGTCCGCAGAGTCTGCGACTAATTAGTTATCCGCGGCCAGCACAAACGTTTGGAGGGGCGCAAGAACAGTACCTGTCTAATAGAAGGTCAAATGAGCGCGACTGTGTGTTTTACTGGCACATTTAATGCCTGAACGGCACGACGAGACTTTTCCTGGACCCTGGATTCTCGTCGATCTCGCAGGCTCCTGTGTTGTTCCCGCGACGACCAGCGGAGCTGGTCGGATATGCCTGCTATAACTCTTGACGATTGATGGTGGTAATGGACGTATGTTCAGGTCAGAGTTGTTCTGAACACTGGCCCGCAATAAGAGAGCCGCCCTATGTTTATGAACGTGACAGGATTAGCTATCATACCTCTGTCGAAGCAGCTACGCGTAGACAGTAGTGAAGCTACCTTGACACTCCGATTCCTAATAGCTGTTCTGAGAAACGTCTCTTTACAAGAGAAGTGGTGGAGGTGTCAAGATTGAATGGCAGGAATCAACCCATCTGGCTGGCTGTCGCGACAGAGATAGATCGCGTCCTTCTCAAGGACAGAAGACGGAATATTGTCCTTGGCCGCGGTGTGACTGACGGACGAACAGTAGCCGCAGTGGCGGACCTGTTGTGTCTCGACGAGACGAATAGACGCGTCCAACCAGATATACTAAGCTAAGGATCAGAAAGTCATGCTCTCATACTTCTCGCCGCCTGACGAAGACCTACCTCGAGGAGATCCAGTCGACGAAGGGCGAGATGGCGCGTCTCGGACACAAGACAAATCAACAGGCTGCACACGAGATTCGATGGAGAAGAAGTTGTATTCAATGAAACAAGACTCAGGATACAACAGGACAATGCGAGTGGTTTGAGAAACCGATGGATGCATGGAACTGAAAAAGAAAAGGCTGGCTCGTGAAAACAGTGTATGGAAGAAGACTCAAATCATCACATGCCATCAGGAGAGATTGTGAAGAACAGGAAAACAAAAGAAACATGAGGGGGCACTCTTTTGGGTGCAAGAGGCCCGGCGAATAACACAGAATGTCCCCGCTCCGCCGATCCGCGCCGGCCTACCTTCACGGAGGTCTTCACGGAGGTGGTCCTAACAATCGGCCCCACTTCGGCACACCAGACCGAAATTATGACAGCATCGTTTTTGCATCCGCACAAAGCCAGGTCATGTGACCTAGCTAGCCCTCAATCCACTCTCCGACAAGGATTTATTCCGCCCGCCTCTGCCACAAACTCTCCCCCGCCTTCACCTTCTCATCATCACAACACAGTTCTCTCATCAACCGAAGTAAGTAAAACCACCAGAAAAGGTTTCCTCGAGCTCGCAATGGACCATTGCGCCCTTGTACCTGGCTCGAGGAGCTCGAAGCGAATTGATTGATTCGACTTCCGAGCTCCTCGCTGCTGGGTAGCTTGGAAGCTCTACCTCCCCCCGCACCGCGGGAGCTTGCCCACCTTGGGTATTTGGAAAACACGATGCTAACCAGCACTCTTCAGCTACGTTCAAGATGAGAGCTAAGTGGAGAAAGAAGAGAGTTAGGAGGCTCAAGCGCAAGCGCAGGAAGATGAGGGCCCGGTCGTAAGTTGCTCCCCAATTCGCATCACCTTGGAGCTCAGCTCCAAAGGCGGGGTACAAGAATCACTGGATGCTAACTCCCAACGCAGCAAATAAACAGCTCCTGATGGGCCTCGATCATGCCCACCTCCACCCTTGAGCCATTGAATCGACAATCACCCACTATGAAGCTTACGAACTGCCGCGGCCGGCCATCACTCCATGGGAAGCTCCCGAGGCCCCGACTCCAGTGACGCTTCGTCGCAATTGAGAGTACCTGAATCGGGAACATTCGAAGGAAGGAAGGACACGCGTACCGCGACCAAGTTTTATCATGATTCGAGACACAAGCCGGATGAGAGATGGAAGTTTAGTCAATTTTCGCTGCTCGAGGAAAACACCCCAGGAAGCGTTTTTCGGAATCGCCTCGAATCGTCAGAGCCCAGCCGCGACGGAGAGAGAACCATGCACTTTTTGGGACCTACGTCAGATAGCAAGTCAATTTACTGGGCTTGATTCGATTTTTTACCGAACTTTTCGTGCTTGCACTTGTGCCCTCGTGACTCTTTACCTTGTGTGTGTGATGATTGAACTCAGAAGGTTTGGACAATACGTCATCGGTTTGTTCGGTTGCCCCGCAGCTAGGGCGTGATGGTGGATACGGTGTCGGATAGTGTGTGCACCGCTTCGCCAACATGGGCGCCAGCTACGCCACATTACGTTCAGAATGACGGTCTCTGTCGATCTCTCGCGGAGAAGTGTGGCGCTAATTGAGCGCACATGAGCTCGGAAACGTGATTATGGATGAGCTCTGCCCCGGGGTGTTCACGGCTTCCAGGAGCTCCGAGAGGTCCGGGCGTGTGCTTTGGGAGCGCGAATTAGTTGTGGCTTTCCACCATTTGGACTTCGGAAGCAGATGAAAAGCTCGACGGGCAGAGATTTCCAGCGTCTTCCCGTTGGACATGCACGGATTGCGTCTTGGGGACGGAGAGAGCAGACGGACGAGGACGTTGTTCTGAAGACTTCGGAGCTGGGATACTGTGACCAATCATACGGTAGACAAATTGAGATAGATGGATTCGGTAGCAGTAGGTCTTCCGTGTGTGTGTGTGCCGCGGCTATCATGTCCGGTTGACATGTATGCCATGCTCTCGATGATGCCCGAGTCACTGAGGCAGTCCCGTCGCTATTTCTGCTAGGCTCCCGCTACGGTTCTTGAAATAGTTTGCCGAGAGATGGACCTCGGACACGGGTCGCGACAGACTTCCCGCCGTGCTATTCCCGCACCCGAGTTACTCATCGGCGTAATGCAAGGTAAGGCCCTACTCGAAGCTCGACCCAAAACGACAAAGCTCGCGGCAGGTCGGAAGACCAGCGCGGACGATACCACACCAAAGCGGCATCCCTACCCGAGATGACGGGCTTCATGGAACGGAATACCGACCGTGAAACATATGAAAGGCTTCTATTCGAGTCCTGTAGACCCCATCCGTATCTAACATTCGCTCCTCACACTCCAATCCATCACGAGCCCCGCGACGAGGAGATCCCCACGCACGCTGCGTCTATTTTCAGATCCCACATTCCAGCTCTATGTACACCCCGCCAGAAAGCTCTCCACCGCCATCATGGTATCTCTACCGCCCTCGCACACCTCTCCTTAGGACTGGTTCTTGACGTTCTGGGCAGCCTGCTTCAGGTTGAAGTTGCACTCCTCGTACGCCCTGCCGGCGCCGAAGCCGGCGCCAACAAAGGCGGGCCACGCGCGGCGCTTGAAGAGGAGGACGGAGAAGACGACGCCGAAGCCGACGCCGAGGGTGGACTTGACGAGGAGGTTCGAGAGGCAGCGGTCCCACTGTAGAGCACGGCACGTTAGCTTCCTCCATCGGACTGTGATTGGACTCTGATTGAGGGGATAGCCGGGGAGAGGGAATCGTAAGATCGAACTCACCTTCTCGTTGAGGAGAGTTTCGCTGACGGGCCGCGAGACCGCGGTCGAGGGCGCCGGGGGCGTCGGGGTCGACATGACTACGGACTAAGGAACGAGCTCGGAGGTGACGGAAAGTAAGGCTTCGAGGGTGATTAACTGCTCTGTGTGCAGCTTCGCGGGGTTGCGGGACGCGGTGTGCGGGTTCAATTGGCGCCGTGGCTGACCGTCGGACTGAATCTGCGGTTTATTATCGTCGTGATCGGATCAACCGATGGAAGGGTGAAGAGATGGTGCCGAGGGCGGTGAACATAAATCTCCGTTTTGGGAACACAGCGGCAGAATTTGTCTTGCCGCCTTTTTTTCTTTCATTGGTGGGTCCGGAGCGCATCTCAAGATTGTAAGAGAAAATCGCTGGGTCTCGAGACCAAGATTTTGACCATTTGAACGAGATGGGCTCAGATTCTGAAATGGTTGATGCTCCCAATCGGGGTGGAGATGAGCTGGTGGTATGTGGATTTTCCTTTTGCTCTTCCTGCGGGTGCTAACTGGGGACAAGGATGGCCATGCTCTCATCAAGATTGTGAGGTCTCTGGACCAGGACGGGCCTGGCGAGGATGGCCAGAATCTGGAACGGCTATGGAAGGCGCTGTCTCTCAGCTCCGCGGGACAGTTCTACGCCGCGGAGCAGAGCAGCCTGCGGTGGCTCCTGAAGGTGATGAATGCTACGACCAAGACGTCGACCGACAGCGAGACCATCCGGAGGTACCCTCTCACGTGGAACATCCTCAACTGCGTCTTCCAGAGGATACCACTTTTCTCTCTCGCTAAGGCTCTCGCGGATCGGAGATTCATCGCTGTTCTGCGCCAAACTGTCAAGGACATCGCGGCCTCTACGGCTGCTGACGACTCCAAGCCCACGCCGGATCGAAAACGGAAACGGTCCAGCCCCGCCTCGTTCGATGCCAATGCCTTGCGAAAGCCAGACGGCTGTGTCCAGTCGTCAGATTCCCTGTTCGAGGCCCTAAAGACCCTCCTGTCCCGCCTTAGCACTGCGGAGATGTCCACGAGAGATGCCGTTGGCGCTGAGCACATCAAGTCCCTCTTCGCCTCACCCGCCACCGAAGCGCTCGAAACCGTGGGGCCACTTTTCACCATGTGCCACAACTCCGTGGGTCTCATACACTCCGACTCCGACTCTCGCGCCTCCTGGGTCAAGGTAGCGTCCGAGATCTGGGACCTGCGGCTGCGCGGCAGAGCCGACGCCTTTGATGTCAGCACCCACGTCTCCAAGATAGTCCTCCCGATGTTCGGAAAGCTAGACGCGGATGTCTGTGGGATTCATGGAGGCGAGGGCTCCTACCCGGAGCTACCCCTTCAGATCCGGCGGTCCTGGGCTGCCGATCTCCGGGACTTTTTGCAGCGCAATATCCTGCTCCCGGGCCGCGCGGCGTTCATGGCCGCGGGCGATCTTGAGGTACTCAATACGGCGGTGCTCATGACGAGTCGTCACGCGGCGGTCACCTCTCCCGCGCTCTACCTCCTTGCACAGAATTCCCCAAAGCCGCTGGATGAGAAGTCGAAAGCGAAGATGTCGGAGTGGATGAATGAGGTACTCAAGGCTGTTGAGGGTACGCTTCTCAGCGTGGCCAGTGACACGCGGACTCGCATTGTGGAGGGCATTCTAAGGGAGGCGCAGAAGGATGAGACGAAGGTTGACGAAGACATGCTGCTCAATATCTGCTCGAAATACGGGTTTGAATCCGGCAATATCCGCTGGAGCGTGGCATCCGCGGTCCTAAAGCTCGATCCGGACATGATATTTGGCGGGGATAGGGGCCAGGAGCTTCTAGGCAACATTGTCAAGAGCATCCGTGCCTTTGATACTGCGGACGAGGAGAACGTCGGGTATGCGATGCAGATAATCGAGGCCATCATCACTGCGTTCACCAACGCGAAGGACTTCTCGGGCTACTTGAAGCTGTGGTACGAGGAGCTGTGCAAGACTGAGGATGCGTCGGCGGGGTCACCGTGGCTGCAGCCTTCTATCCGTTACGATAGCTCAGTCTTTTCCAAGCAAAAATTGGAGCTGGAGATAACGGTCAAGCAGTTACTGGACGTTCTTGAGTGGCTGGAATCCCAAGATCCCACGCGGCCGGGATGTCTCTATGTCATTCTCGACTCGATTGCCAATGGTCTACGGTCCCCTGAGTTCACGGACGTCGTGGGGCTTAAGATCTCCGACCTTGTCGTCAAATCATTCACAGTCAAGGACGCGCAGACCTGTCTAATTCCATTGCGATGGTCGGTCCTTACTCGGGTTATGCCGTGGCTAGCGCCCGAGGCCCGCGACACGCTCTGGGGTGAGGTGACGGATACGGTGGTCGGGGTTCTAGGGAGCGGTAAGCTCTCTGAGGAAGATACGCTCCAGGCTCTCAAGTTTGCCTTCACGGCTTGGTCTTTGATGACACCGGACGGGGCTTCCCAGGAGGGCGTTTCGTCAGCCACGTTAGCGGCGGCCGGCAGGCTGTTGGAGGAGATACCCACCAAGGCAGGCAAGAAATCGGGAACCGCGTGGAACGGGCTGCAGCGACACAGCCAGTCTTCGGACGACTATTTGGCCTGGTACATGGACTTTGTCCTCTGCACGTCATCTCGGGCCCTACCGTGAGTGCCCCGGAAGCCGAGAACTTACAACGGCGGAACGTCGACTAACCGTCACAGACTTCTTTCGAGCGGGCCCCAGGACAAGCTCATGGGATTCCTAGACAAGCTGTTCAAATTCCTCCTCAGCGCCGACAAGAAGTACAAGTCCAAGTCTGACGAAGCCGGGAAGGCTCTTAGCTTTGTGGGGGAGGCTTTCGGTGCTCTGGTCTCGAATGAGAACGTGCTAAACAACCGGCCACTCATAGGTAGGTGGCATCTGCATCGAACCGTCAAATCTCATCAAAGCTAATGTGATACACTAGACTATGTCATCGAGAGTATGACTGGGATGATCCGCGACAGGTTCAAGAAGTCTGAAGATGAACTCCTAGAGGAGAATGTTGGAATGACATTTTTGAGCGTGCCGGATGATTGCCTCACTAGACCCCAGAGGGAAACCCTTGCCTCCTTGCTGCTTGGACGCATCCAGGCGATTGATGAGTCGATTGATGTGTCGCCGTCACAATGGAAGCTCACCCTTGCCGTTTTGACGAAGCTTATGAAGAGGCCCACGTTCTGCGAGGTAGGTCTTGCTTATTGGATCCCCGACTTTGATTTGGCGAACTCTTGCTGACAACGATGACAGGGACTGGGTTTCAGTACGCTTGTGACGATTGCGGAGAAGGCCTCACGATGCTTCGCGATTGATTCAGGTGTCCATGGGTGGAGCGAGATGAGGGGCCTAGCTCCCTTGTATTACGAGCTGGCTGGTGCTGTTTTGCTGTTCGTCCTTCGACCTCTCTTACCCATCTGAGCTTGGCCTCGAAACTAACTTAAACATTTAACAGGCAAATGGCAAACCACTACGACACACGGGGCCAGAGGTTCTTCGAAGAAGCCGCCTCCTATGTTAAGGAGTGCCTTGTAGACGAAAAGGCCACCCACCGGGCGCGCCTCCGCCTAGTCCTTCTGAAGGCGCTGAGCATGGCCCTTTCGACGTCCTCGACTTTGAAGGACCAGGCGCCACTGAAGCCAGAGACAGTGCAACTGAAGCTCGCCGATGCCGTCGCGGAGGTCCTGCAGAAATGCTCAAAGTACTGGAAGAAGAAGCCGCAGGAACTCTCCAGCGGCAGCTATCTCTACACCCTCCTGACAGCCCTCGATTCGTCGGACGTCCTTGCATCGGGCCAGCTGGAAGGCAAGTCGGTCCCGGTTGACCAGTTGGTCCAGGCGAGCAATCGGGGTATTCAGTCCGGGCGGCTGTATGGGTGGAAACTGAGGGCGTTCCTTCTGAAGTACTACCCTAGCGCGGTGGACAAGGTGTTGGATTACTCCTCGGCCGACGTCGACATGGATAGCGAGCCTCTCGACGTAGTGGGAGACTCGGACCTCATTCCGCTCGTCCTTGAGTGTACGGAGGCGACGTTGCAGACCCTCGATAGCGAGAAGGACAGGCTTCTCTACTTGAGAGACCTACTCGAGAAGCTCGAGTTTGGTGCGGATGTCGAGACTCAGCTCACGTCCGTTCGATGTGCGGTTGCGAACCTCAGCGGTTAGTACATAATACCCCTCTTCTCATCAGTTCGTAGCTAACTCCATAGTTAGCCCTCCCGCCCTCGACGGAGTTCAAAGATTTCGACCTCGCCACCGCCTACACGATTCTCGCGCGGAAGGCCCTCCAAGCAGACAACGGTGCGAGATTCGGCAAGGTCTGCGAGATCCTGCACGTCATCCTCGACGGGGTACCGGGCCACATCTGCCAGTGGAACGTCGAGGAGACGCTCGTCCTAGTTGCGACGGTGTGCTCCGAGGAGCCCTCCGTCGCGCAGCTTAAGGACTCGGAGCGGACCTACAAGCACCTCTGCAAGCTCGTCGAGGCGATCCTCAAGAAGTATAGGCTCCGCCTCGAGGGCCACTTCCACCTCCTCATCGCGACGATGCAGTCCCTCCTCCGCGCCCTCCTCCTCCACCCCTACGACACCCGCGCTCGGACCTGGGCCACCCCCCCGCTCGGCGGGGCCGACGCCCCGTACGACGCCTGGGAGGAGCACGCGGCGGCGTACAACCGGCTCGTGACGCTCGTCTGCGAGCCGACGGTGGGCTCCGTGACGAGGTCGCACCACGGCGGGGCGCTGGATGCGGCGACGGACGTGGCGAAGAGGGCCGCGGGCAGGCAGATGTACCTCGTGCTGATGGCGTACGTGCGGCTGCAGATGGAGGTCGGGGTGCCGAGGGGGGTGCGGGAGGCGCTGGAGAGCGGGGTGAATGCCGTGTTCGACGTTACGCCCGGGGAGGTGAGGAAGGTTATGAATGACGGGCTGGATAGGGCTGGGAGGGAGATGATGGGCGATCTGTATAAGCGGTACCAGACGTTTGGTAAGTGGAGCGGGAAGTAGAGAGGGGGTGAGCATGCATAGCGTCTTGGTAGATATTCTGGTATTTGAGTTTGGGACAATAAAAGAAGAGAATAGAAGAACATTCAGATATAAAACTCTCCTACATGTTCCATGAAGGCTCTGCGACGTTTTGAAGCTGATGGTGTTGCTGTGTCGGGGTACACAGTCTCCGTACCACCTCGATGCGGCAGATGTGGTGACACCTGTGAGACACTGGCGCCAACCGCCCCTCAAAAACGGCTCTATGAACGAATTGCAACATCAGCTTAGCTCCATCCCCTCCACGCTCCCTTACTCGCGACAAACAAGCACAAGCACCAATTCCTAACCGCACCTCCGAAAACCTGTATATAAACCCGCCAGCGTACCTTGAGAAACCTTGACAGCAACTCGACAGCAACTCTCTGGCTCACACACCAGGCCTTTCCGGAGCTTGATTCCTGGCCCCGTGAAGCCTTTACAACCTACCAACCGATGGCGCTCACATTGGCGCACCTTTCGATCCTCGCCGCCGCCGCAGTAGCCTTATACTCAGCATATACTATGGGGTTCTTTGGGAGGAATCGCATGCCCGTGGATGGCAAGGTAAGGAATGGGAGGGCGGTAAAGGGGCCGATTGGCTCGCTTGGGATGGCGGGCCGGTGCTGACATGCGTGCTATAGACTGTGCTCCTGACGGGCGCGTCGGAGGGGATGGGCCTGGCCGTCGCGGAGATGCTCTCGGCGAAAGGCGCGAATCTGATCTTAGTGTCCCGTAGCGTTGGGAAGCTGGAGGAGGCGGTCCAGAAGGTCAAGGTGCGCTCTACCCGCAGTCCCCCCTGACCAACCCACCCCACCGCACATCTTTCCGCAAGCTAACCCCTCCACGACACAGGCCGTCGCGAAACGCCCCGAAACCCAGCGCTTCCACTACATCGCCGCCGACGCCTCCGTCCGTGACTACTCGGGCGCCCTCGTCGCCGAGGCGATCGCCTGGAACGGCGGCGCGGCCCCCGATATCGTCTGGTGCATAGCGGGGATGTGCGAGCCGGGCCTCTTCGTCGAGACGCCCTTCAGCTCCCTCCGCGACCACATGGACCTCAACTTCTACGGCATGGCCGAGCTCTCGCACGCCATCCTCACCGAGTGGCTGGCGCTCGACGCCCCCGAGCCCGCGCAGCCGCGGCACCTCGTCCTCACGTCCAGCGTCGTGGCGTTTTACACCGTGGCGGGGTATGGCGGGTACGCGCCGGCCAAGAGCGCGGTTCGCGCGCTGGCGGACACCATCTCGCAGGAGGTCCTGCTATACCCGCAAAAGGTTGATGTTCACGTCGTGTACCCGGGCACCATTGACTCGCCTGGCCTTGTCCGTGAGAATAAGCTCAAGCCGGAGATTACGTGCCTGCTCGAGAAGGACGACCCCGTGCAGACAGCGGAGGAGGTCGCGAGCAGGGCAATCTCTGGGCTGGAGAGGGGGGAGTACTTCGTCACGGTGTCGTGGCTGGGTCACTTGATGAAGTGGGGAGCTCTGGGCGGCTCGCTGAGGAATAATTGGGTTGTGGACACGGTCATGGCTGTCATTACGGCTGTGGCGTGGATTATTGCGCAGCCGATTATTTTGGGCAAGGTGAGGAAGTATGCGAGAGACCACGGGCATCCGAAGACACACATGAAGAGGAATAATTCGTGAGACGCCGCGGATTGCCGGGGGTATGTGAAGCCCGGGTAACCTCGTTTGCATTTCACGCCTTACGTTGGGGCATGGATTCGGATTGCGAAGTCTGAATGAGGTGGGGGGCATGAAGCTTTTCCCCGATGGTCCTACTTCAACGCATGTATTGTATCAAAATAGCATAGACCTAATATCTTTAATTACCTTAGTAACCGTGGCATGTTGTCAGCCCTCCGCGCCAGGCACGCCGGATCCGGAAACGGAAGCGGCCGGAGAGGAGGAGGCCTATCAGCCCGGTCCTGCCCGTTCAGCAGTCGATCTCGGCGAGATCCAACGCCGCTGTTTCTACGCCCTCAGGACACACATATCCCTTCTGGCCATGCGCGCCTCCTCATCACCACGTAGGAGGAGCGAGGAGCGGTGTATGGAAGAAGAGTTGGGTTTAGGGAGATTCCGAGGGAAGGATGGTTGTGGTGGAGATCTGGTGATGAGGTCCTTTGAGAGGATGTAAGTGAGGTTTAGTGGAGGCACGGCGGCGGTGTTTAACAGAGCTGGTGTCTTGAAGGGTGGTATGCTGCTAGTTATCACGGGGGAAGGGAAAAGAAGATTAAGACACAAACGAGGAGTTGAGATCCTTGGCTACGACGAGAAAGGGGTTACTAGGGACAAAGAAACTGTTGTGCCTGGAGGAGAGATGTCCTTTCGAAAGATCTACATTGGTCGGTCCCGGGTATTATACTCGATGCGACTCCAAGACTCAGGTAACTTGACTCCCAGATCTAAGAGGACTTTTTTGCGTAGATGATCATCAACTAATGTGACGACGACCCAAACGTAGTGTCTATCTCTGTTCCCCGATTCCCCAACTGGCGGATGTCAAGTTGCCTGATGCGTCGCTATCCTACGCCCGGCCTGATCCCTCGAGCTAGTTGGCTAATAAACATCCGTAGGAAGGCATATGTGTGGAACGGATAGATCCGACACACGTTTCTATGTTGTTTCGTTCGAGGATACAACCGTTCACCAAGAGATGAAAGAAGATGGAATCGGTTCAGAAGACCGTATTATGAGAGCGTCAGGGAAATGCGAGGTGCATGGCGCAAAGCCGCTAACACCAATTGGTCAAGGGCCCTTCTCCACAGTAACTGCCCCACTAAAGTCTGCAGGACGATAAGAATCCAGCACCGATGCGATAAGAGAATTTCAAAAAGATTTTCCCCACCACGAACTCTCAAGTGCTGCCCTTCAACGACACGGCTCCTCCCCTTTAACCAGCAACCGCTTTCACCAGAAGCCACGACACCGAACTCAACATGGGCAAGAAGAGAAAGGCTAGCAGGGCCCCCGTGGCCAAGGGCCCCAAGGAGGTAGATGCTGCCGACGCCCGCCTCGGCCCCATCACGACTTACGCCGACGTCGCCGATTCCGAAGATGAGCACTTCCTCAAGGAGGACGAGATCATGTTCGACGAGGAGCCGCGGTCGAAGAGACAGAGGAGGATCGAGGAGGAGGCGGAGTTCTTCGAAGACTCTGACGAGGAGGTCCTTGGGCTCGACGACGACGGGTCCGACGCCGACAGCGTCGTCGCTGCCGTGACGCAGAAGCAGCCGACGAAGAAGAAGAGGAAGAAGGGCGCGGCGGACTCTGATGATGATGAGGAGGAAGAGCCCGAGGATGAGGAGGACGGGAACTGGTGGGGATCCTCGAAACAGGAGTACTACGACGCCGACAACATCGAGACCGAGGCAGATGCGCTAGAGGAGGAGGCCGAGGCGAAGCGCCTGCAGCAGAAAAAGCTGTCCAAGATGGCGGAAGAGGACTTCATCTTTGACCAGGACGAGTGGTTACAAGCGGAGGACCCCGTGGACAAGGGCGAGGTGGTGACCGAGGTCCTGGGTGACGTCGAGATCCCCGAAGACATGAGTGCCGACGAGCGATACAAGCTGCTTACGACGAGGTATCCCGAGTTTGAGCACCTGGTCAACGAGTTCCAAGAACTTCACCCCCAACTCGCTGCTCTACAAAAGGCCGCCGAGGGACAGCCGGCGCAATCCGTCGCCGCGGTCAAGTACTGGATCCTGGGGTGCTACGTCGCTGCCCTGGCTAGCTACTTTGCGCTACTCACGTCGCCTGCAAGAGACGAGACGGGCTCGCAGAAGACGATGGACCCCGCAGAGCTACGCGACCACGAGATCATGGGGACTCTTGTCACCTGCAGGAGCCAGTGGAACCGCGTGAAGGACCTAAAGGCGTCGCTTCGGGACGCGAGCCCGGAGTCGGAGTCGGAGTCGGAAGAAGTGGACCTTGGAGTCGAGGAACTCGAGGCCGCTGATTATGAGCCTGAACGCAAGCCTAAGGTCAAGGCGCCGAAGAAGAGCAAGAAGAAGGCGGCCCCTGCGACCAAGTCCGCAGAGGACGTCGAGAAGTCGTTGGCCGACCTGTACGACCTTCCTCTCGCCACCAAGAAGGCCAAGAAGTCCAAGGTTGCCAAGTCCGCCGCCAACGACTCGGACTCGGACTTTGGCGAGGAGGAGGCCCTCAACGCCACCGAAGCCGCCGAGAAGGCCCAGCGCAAGAAGAGTCTCCGCTTCTACACCTCGCAGATCGTGCAAAAGGCCAACAAGCGCGCGGGCGCCGGCCGCGACGCCGGCGGCGACATGGACATTCCCTACCGCGAGCGCCTGAAGGACCGCCAGGCCCGCCTCAACCTCGAGGCGGAGCGCCGCGGCAAGAAGCACGGCGAGGACCTGGACGCCGGCGCGGACGACAGCAACGACGAGGACGCGAACACTGCGGCGGCGATGCGCAACGACGAGGACGACTACTACGACATGGTGGCCTCGGCGTCCTCGAAGAAGAAGACGGAGAAGGCGGACCGCAAGGCGGCGCTGGCGGCGGCGAGCAAGGCGGACCGCGTGGTCCCCATCGAGGAGATCGGCGAGGACGGGAAGCGCAAGATCACGTACGCGATCGACAAGAACAAGGGCCTGACGCCGAGGAGGAAGAAGGAGAACAGGAACCCGCGCGTGAAGAAGAGGAAGGCGTACGACAGCAAGATGAAGAAGCTGGGCAGCATGAAGCCCACGTTCAAGGGCAAGGCGCCGGGCGCGTACCAGGGAGAGCAGAGCGGTATCAAGGCCGGGTTGATCAGAAGCACCAAGTTTTAGTCTGTAGCATGGGGGAGGGATTATTTGGGTTACGTTTAATCGAAAGGCGCATTTACGCAGTATTGTATCTTGGGCGATGCTGTGATTCTTCCTAGGGTGGCTCAATATGAGAAGCGGATCTAGTTTCAGGGGGGTAGATTTCACCTGCATATGATTACATAAGCGGAAACAACTGCTACGTACCTTGTGGACAGCGTGAGAGCTCATCGAACAAGTCCCTACCTGCTCTCAACGCCATAGCTCATATCTCTAAGCTCCGAAAACCAAGAGGTCATAAAATTGGCCGAATCTAAAAAAAACCCATATGAAAGTCTCATAAGCCGAGGCTCACCACTACAATGGCGACTCCGGACATCTCAAACCTCACCTCCGCCGCGGACGTCTTCGCGCCCTCCCACACCCTCCCGCAGATCCGCGCCATCCACAAGACGATCCATGCGCAGCTCGACGAGAAGTCGAGCCGCCTGCGGAGCCAGGTAGGCGGCTCGTACCGCGAGCTCCTGGGGACGGCGGACGCGATCGTGCGGATGAGGGAGGGGAACGACGAGGTGCAGGGGGTGCTGCGCGGCATGGGCGCGAGATGCGGGAGGGCGGTGGTGTGGGGGAAGGTTAACGGGATGGGGGCATTTCTTGGGGCTGGGGAAGATGAGGAGGAGGGGAAGGGGTCGTGGATGGGTGGGGTGGCGCGGTTGCAGCTTCTGGAGAAGTGCGTGCTGGCTGTGTCAAGGGTGCTGAGAGGTGCTGGTGTCGGAGGAGGTCTGGAGGGATTGGGCAGCGGTGATAAGCTCGTTCTAGCGACCAAGTTGCTTATCCTCGCGCGCCTGCTCATCAAGAGTTTCGGCGACCGGGTGGAGGATGAACAGACGAGAGCCGCACTGCAAACAGCGGAAAAGAACCGGGTCACACTCCGCCGGAAGCTGTCGAGGTGCGTGGAGAGAGTACTGGAGCGGTGCGGGGAAGAATCCGACCGCGGCGACATCCTCAAGGCCCTCGCGGCGTATAGCCTGGCCACCAACTCCGGCGCGCGCGACTCCCTGAAGCATTTCCTCAGTGTGAGGGAGAAGGCGATGAGGCTGGCCGTCGAGGTCGATGAGAACAAGCGCGACCTGAGCACCAAGGATGTCCTGGCGGCGCTGAATTTCTACACCAAGACGCTTCTAGATGTGCAGGCCGTTGCGCCGTTGAACCTGTCCGAGGTTCTTGGGAACCTCAAGAGGCGGCCGCTTCTCGCGGACATGACGCTTCAGAAGCTGGAGGTTCTACGGCTAGATATCTATGAGCGGTGGTGCGGCGAGGATGTGCAGGAATTTACGCCCTTTATACGACACGACGACTTGGATGGGAAGCAGGCCAAGGATATGCTCACTGGCTGGGCGGACGCGGGGCGGGAAGTCCTCATCGCCGGTCTCGAAAAGACACTAGGCACAATGTCCGAGTTCAAAAACATCGTTGAGCTGAGAACAGAGGTGCTACAGCTATGGATCCGAGACGGCACGCGAGCAAGGGGCTTCGACCCGTCCCAGATGCTCGACAAACTGCGGAAGGCAGTAAACGCCCGCCTCCTTGCCGTCATAGACACAAAGGTGAACAAGCTGCACCTCGTGGGCTCCGAGGTCGCCGCCACGCTCGAGTCCTGGCGCGAGGGCTCCACGGACGCGCAGCAGGGCCTCTGGGACGAGTCCACGTACGACATGGAGCTGTCGAACGGCGTCGCGGCCTTTTTGCAGGACGTCATGGCGCGGATGTACGGGCGGAACGATGCTGTTTCGAAGGCGATCAATTGCTACGGCTCGTGGCGGCATGTTATTGATGATGTCGGGGGCGTGGTGGAGTATCTGGAGAAGCAGAGGTGGGACGACGATATTGATGATTACGAGGATGACGACGTCATTGAGGCAAGGCAAGAGGCGCTGAGCAGGGAGGATCCCGCCGCTCTACAGGAGCGTCTCAACGCCACGCTTGAAACGGCATTTGAGGCCTTGGAACAGAAGCTCGTGGCGCTGTGGAAGGAGAGGCAGGACGGGCCGAACAGCGGGCGCATGGCAATGTTCTTCGTCCGCGTCCTCCGCGACATGCGGTCCTCCCTCCCCAAGATGGAAGCCATCAAGGACTTTGGCCTCGAGATGGTCCCGTCGCTGCACGGTGAGGTGGCGCGCGAGGTTTCCGTCGCGCCGCTGGATGAGTTCATCGGGGGTCCGCTGGCGCGGAGGACAGTGGTGGGGAGGGCGCTGTGGGAGGGGAGTCCGGAGATGCCGAGTGTGCCGACGCCGGGGATGTTTATGTTTTTGAGGGATCTGTCGAGGGGGATGGGGGATGCGGGGATGGATTTGTGGAGTCCTACTGCTGTTCGGGTGTTGAAGGGGCTTGTCTCGAGAAAGGCTTGTGAGGCGTGGAGGAAGGCGTTGGAGGCGCTACCCGACGCGAGCGGGGATTCCGGGAATGGGAAGACGAATGGGGAGGAGGGTGAGGCGGATAGTGATGGCGAGGGTGGTACTAAAGACAAGGGCGAAGAGCCAGGAACCAAGGATGAGACGGAAGATGGCGATGAAGGCGATGCTGGGGATAAGAACGACGAGGAGACCGAGGATGAGACGGCCGGTGGTGACGAGGCCAAAAATGGGGATGCGGGGTCCGATGAGTCGAGGGACCTGCTTGTGCAATGGTTCTTCGACATCTCATACTTCCAGTGCTGCTTCGCCGCGACGAACGAGTCCAAGGAGTGGCAGGGTCTCGCAGAGGCCGTGTACGAGAAGACCGGGCTGGAGGATGAGGCTCTGCGGCAGCGTCTCGTGAAGGCGTCGCAGGAGTATTGGAAGAAGACGAGCTTGCTGTTTGGACTCCTGATGTAGTATACTGTATGCACGTTTGGGTTCGGTAGCGAGATATCCTACGTCTGCACTCCTTGCAGTAAATTTGGAAAAGCAGTAATCTATTGTATATACACATGTATATATAGACATGAGGCGCACCGCAGTACCACGTCCCTACACTCACAGCTTATGCCTCTTCTCGCCCCTGGCAATCTTGCTAAACTCGGCCTGCGGCACCCCCTTGATGAACCTATCCACCGCACCAAACGCCTCCTTCATATTCTGCCTCTCCAGCTCCTCGACCTCAGGTCCCCTCATCAACTGCTTGATCCCCAACAGACTATCCCCCACCAGATGCGGCCCCAACTTCTCGTCCACCTCCTTCAGCACCCTCTCCCTGAACCCTTCCTCAGCGAAGATGTCGTTGACATACCCACAGGCGCTCAGTGCCTCGGCCTCGACCTTGCGACTCATAATAAGCGCCTCGTTCGCCCTGGCGGGACCAAGCCGCTGGACGAGCGAGCGTGAGGCCACGCCCTCGGCCACGAGGCCGAGGGAAGAGAAGGGGGTTAGGAGGAAGGTGCGGGGCGTGCAGTAGATGAAGTCGGCGAGGGAGACGAGCGCCGCGGAGAGGCCGACCACGGGCCCGTTGAGGGCCGCGACGAGGATCTTGGGGTGCGAGTAGAAGGCGCGGGTTAGGTCTAGGTTGGGGGCGACGAAATTGGTGAGGACGGAGCGCCTGTCGGGAGTGTTGCCTCCCGCGGCGGAGTTGACGTCGGCGCCGCTGGTTTGGCCAGGTTAGCTTGTTCCGTCTCTGTATACTTCCCAACGTCTTCTCTTTCAATCTGCGAAAGCTCAAGCTGGGGGAAGGGAGGGCCGAGTTGAGATGAGACTCTCGGGTGAAGAGGGGGCACTCACGCCGAGAAGAACCGCCCCGTGCCAGTCAGAACAGTGATGTAGACCTCGTCGCGCGCCGCGACCTCGTTCATCTTGTCCGTGAGCTCAAAGTACTGGTCCCGATTGAGGGCGCCCAGCTTCTTCGGGTTGTCGATGGTAATGACCGCGACGCGGCCCGTGTACTCGACCCTGATAACGGAGGGACTCGACATCTTGGGCGGTAGTTTATGAGGTCCGGGGTAAGAGGAATAAGGTATAACGAAGTGTGGAGGAGGAGCTTGGGGAAATGAGAGCGGGGGAGAGAAGGAGGTGTTATAGAGAGCGTTTGTTGTGGGAAAGCTAGCTGTCCGTTGAATCCGGGGTCCGGGGAAAGGTGAAGGTAAGCCGAGGTGTGGGTCCGCGTCCGATCGCCGGACCCCGCAGAGCGGCGAGTTGCCTCGGCAAGTTACTCGATTGGGTTTAAGCCCGCTCCCCCGTTTAGTGGGGAGGAAGCGGGCGGGAGCCGGATTCGTCGAGGCGTCGGACGGGTACGACGTCGAGATTCCAAACTGGAATCGCTGCGCTGACATCGTGGACCGGCAAACGTCCAAAGCTAGGATATGCCGCTTGTTTTCGTCATGTTCACTCCAGATTACCTAACTCTAACCGACGACCGACAGAAGGCCGCGGATCGAGGTCCACGACGAATAGGTGCACGGCCAAGATGGTAAATCCTCTCGAGAATGGCATTCAAGCGCTGCCTCCATCGTAAACTACGTATAGCCACTCATATCAGCAGGAGCGCAATCGCCAAACGCTCAGCTGAACCCCTACAACACTCCCCCTCACCCGTAACCCCTCAGACCCACCAGACTCTCACTACCTCCGCATCCGCATCCTCCTCTGCTTCGGGAACCGCAGCGGCAGCGCCAGCTTGGCCACCTGCACCACCTTGCCCGACCCGCGCTCCTTGGCCGACACCACGCGCCCGCCAATCTCGTGGAAGTGCTGCCCAAACTTCTCCTGGTCGATGCGCAGGTCCTCCCGCAGGAACTGGATGTCAAACTCAAAGTTTTCAATGATGCTCGCAAACGCAAAGATGTGCGTGAGGAGCAGCGCGTCGTGGTAGCTGTTGATCTCGCCGCGGTCCGTGAACCTGTCCTGGATCTGCGTCGCCACCTGGCCCGACGCCTCCGTGAGCTCCCGGAAGTCCTTCTTGCGCGGCGCCTGCCGCCTGTGGCCCTTCCGCGTCGCGCTGGCGTAGTACGCGATGAGGTAGTACGTGTAGCGGAGGAGCCGCAGCCTCGAGATGCTGTTGGGCCCGCGCGCCACCTCGTCCACGCGGGTCGCGACCCATCTGGAAGTGACGTTTACGCCCTCGCCGCTCTCGACACCCTCCTTCCAGTCCTTGAACGGCACGCTGTTGAGAATATCAGCGCCGATGAGCTCGGCGGGGTCGTAGACGCCGTGTATGTCGTCCGCATCCACGTTCGCCTTGGGCACAGGCTTGGTCGCGTCGACGGTGGCCTGCAGCTCATCACGGGTGGCCATGGTTGCGCCGGCCTCCCCGATCACGTCCAGAGTCGCAGAAGCCGCCTTGTCCAGCTTCCTTGGCGAACCGTCCTCGCCAGCCCCAGGCAATATAACGGCGTTCCTTTCCTTCTCCAGGATAGCCTTCTTGGCGCGCTTCGACCCGAATAAACGACCCAGCTCGGTGGCCATCTCCGATGCCTTGCGCTGTTCGTCGCATTGTCAGTTCTCAGCTCAAGATGACCCAGTATACGAAAAAGGGAGCAGAGGTGTTGACGTACGCTTTCGGGCTGCTCGCTGTCTCCGGCGGCACGCGCAGGCTGCTTGTCCTTCGACACCGCTCGGACGATGAGCCTTTTCGTTTGCACCATTTCCTTCTTCCCCGTCGCGGGATTCACCACGCCAACAAATATCCTCGTCCATCTTGTCATGGGGTCCTCCCGCGCCTTGAACTCGAAGAGGGGGTCGTCGTTCGAGTACAGCAGGTGCTCGTGCCGTTCGAGAGGGGTGGGGTCGTTTGGAAGCTCGGCTCCCTTGCGTTCTCGGGCGTAGACGTGGAAGGAGACATTGTCTGGTATTTGGCAGCCGGCGGGCTCAACTGCAGAGGGTCGATCGGATCGGTTAGCCAGCCGGAGTCGAAGGACGGTCGCGTGCGAACTTACGGATGAACGGGGGGTTCGGTAGCTTTAGTTGCTTGGCTTCTTTCCAGCCAAATATAGGCTGGCTCTTTTCCGTGGCTTGCCTCTTTGCGCCGGAGGAAGCGGCGTCGCCGTCGGGGCGGGATGACCTCTTGCGCTTCTTCAGTTCTGCCATCGTGAAGTTGGAGGTTGAGGGTTCGTCGTGCAAAGAGCTTCCAGGATGGGCCTATTGCGTGGAAAAGCTCAGAGTCAGGAATAAAGCGAGTCAGGTTAAGCCCTCGGACTAAAGAGGTGTGAATTGAGACAAGCAATTGTAGTCCTATGAATCCGCACCCAAGATAGCCATCGTCAATTGGGTTGTCGAAACTTTTTTTTGTTGCACCCTTGAGAATGTGCCCCACATTGAACTCGATATCCGCTATGATGACTAATCATATGCACCCTGACTAACGCGAGAACTGCAGCTGCCAGCATACGGCTCCAGAAAAATCTCGCGACGTGCCTAGACATTATCGTGGAGAGAATTCCATCGTCTACCCCATCGCCACCCTCCCACGGTCGCGCCATCAACGTCGCGACGAGTCTATCCATCACCACCACAAATCATCGTGCGGCGCGCTTCAATCTCCTCGCCGTTCATCCGACTGAGAGGACTGGTTTCTTGCCGCACCTGCTGGCGCGGCTGGTAGCGTCTCGCCAGGTCGCGTCTGCACGTTGAACTAGCTGAAGCACTCGCGCTTCGCGGAGATATCGCCATGTCTTCAATACCACCACCTCCCCCCGGCTGGGGGCCACCTCCGCCTCCACCGACCCCTCCCCCGCCGCCTCCATCGTCATCTCTTCCTCCTCCGCCCTCCGCCCCCGCTCCGCCGCCGCCCGGCTACCGACCTCCCACCGACACGCGAGCGGCGAAGCTTGCTCAGAAAAAGACAGAATGGCTTCGGAGCCAGCGAAACAGGTTTGGCGAGAAGCGCAAGGCCGGCTTCGTCGAAACGCAAAAGGCCGACATGCCTCCCGAGCACCTGCGCAAGATCGTCCGCGACATCGGTGACGTCTCTCAGAAGAAGTACACGAGCGACAAGCGAAGCTACCTCGGTGCTCTCAAGTTCATGCCACACGCCGTGCTGAAGCTCCTCGAGAACATGCCCATGCCCTGGGAGTCCACCCGAGAAGTCAAGGTGCTATACCATGTGAACGGGTGCCTGACCCTTGTCAACGAGATTCCGCGCGTTATCGAGCCCGTGTTCTTTGCGCAGTGGGCCATGATGTGGATTGCGATGAGGAGAGAAAAGCAAGACAGGAGTCTCTTCAAGCGGATGCGATTCCCTCCGTTTGATGACGAGGAGCCGCCGCTCTCCTGGTCCGAGAACATCGAAGAAGTCGAGCCGCTGCCTCCCATCCAGTTCGACCTTGATGAGGACGATGATGCCGCCATCATCGAGTGGTTCTACGATCACCGGCCTCTTCTAGATACGTCACACGTCAACGGGCCGAGCTACAAGACGTGGAATCTGTCGCTGGAACAGATGGCCGCTCTCTTCCGTCTCAGCAAACCGCTCGTTTCTGATGTTGTAGACAAGAACTACTTTTACCTATTCGAGTTGAAGAGTTTCCTCGCCGCGAAGGCGCTGAACGTCGCCCTCCCGGGAGGTCCCCGATTCGAGCCACTGTACAAAGACATCGATCCGAACGAGGAGGACATTGGCGAGTTCAACGCCATCGACCGCATCATTTACCGTGGAGACACGAGGAACGAGTTCCGCGTCGCCTACCCCTACCTCTACAACTCCCTCCCTAGGGGCGTCCACCTCTCGTGGCACTCCCATCCCCAGGTCGTCTTCGCTCGAGCTGAGAACCCCGACCTTCCCGCTTTCCACATCGACAAGGCAATCCACATCATCCCGCCTATCAAGCCGGCCGAGGGCCACGTCAGCCACGAGGACGAAATCTTTGGCGAAGGTAGCGACGAGGAACCCGAGGAGGATGCCTTCACCCTACCACCAGGGGCGGAGCCTTTCCTCGCGGACGAGGAACTGGCGCCCGAGAATACTGCTGACGCCATCGAAATCTGGTGGGCGCCGTATCCATTCAACCGGCGCTCCGGTAAGATGGTGCGTGCTCAGGATGTGCCGCTCATCAAGCAATGGTATCTCGAGCACCCGCCGGCCAGTCTCAAGTGTCCGGTCAAGGTTCGCGTGTCTTACCAGAAGCTCCTGAAGACGTACATCTTGAACGAGCTGCACAAGAAGCCGCCCAAGTCGCAGAATAAGCAGGACCTGCTCAAATCTTTGAAGCAGACCAAGTTCTTCCAGCAGACAACCATTGATTGGGTGGAAGCCGGTCTCCAGGTGTGCAGGCAGGGATTCAACATGTTGAATCTCCTCATCCATAGGAAGAACCTGACGTACCTCCATCTCGACTACAACTTTAACCTCAAACCCGTCAAGACTCTGACGACGAAGGAGCGGAAGAAGTCGCGATTCGGCAACGCCTTCCATCTGATGAGAGAAATCCTGCGTCTGGTGAAGCTCATCGTCGATGCGCATTGCCAGTTCCGTCTTGGGAACATTGACGCCTTCCTCCTAGCTGACGGCATCCACTATGCCTTCAACCACGTTGGTCAGCTTACCGGCATGTACCGCTACAAGTACAAGCTGATGCACCAGATCCGTTCTTGCAAGGACTTGAAGCATCTGATTTACTACCGCTTCAACGTCGCCGGTGTCGGAAAGGGTCCTGGGTGCGGTTTCTGGGCACCCTCGTGGAGGGTGTGGCTGTTTTTCATGCGAGGTATCATCCCTCTGCTGGAGCGATGGCTCGGAAACCTCTTGTCTCGCCAGTTCGAGGGTCGCCACAGCAAGAGTGTTGCCAAGACCGTCACCAAGCAGCGCGTGGAGTCCCACTTTGATCTGGAGCTGAGGGCCTCGGTCATGGCCGATCTCATGGACATGATGCCCGAGGGTGTCAAGCAGAGCAAGATCAACACCGTGCTGCAGCATCTTTCCGAGGCGTGGAGGTGCTGGAAGAGCAACATCCCCTGGAAGGTTCCCGGCTTGCCGGCGCCCATTGAGAACATCATTCTTCGCTACGTCAAGTCGAAGGCCGATTGGTGGATCTCGGTGGCTCACTACAACCGTGAGCGGATCCGGAGGGGTGCCACTGTCGACAAGACTGTGGCGAAGAAGAACGTCGGCCGCCTTACCCGTCTCTGGCTGAAGGCCGAGCAGGAGAGGCAGCACAACCACATGAAGGATGGTCCCTACGTCTCGTCTGAGGAAGCCGTCGCCATCTACACGACCACCGTCCACTGGCTCGAGTCCCGAAAGTTCTCGCCTATTCCTTTCCCCAGTGTCTCCTACAAGCACGACACCAAGATTCTCATCCTGGCCCTTGAGCGGCTGAGGGAGGCGTACTCAGTCAAGGGTCGCCTAAACCAGAACCAGAGGGAGGAGCTTGCTTTGATTGAGCAGGCATACGACAGTCCTGGAACCACCCTCGAGCGGATCAAGCGTTTCCTCCTCACCCAGAGGGCCTTCAAGGAAGTTAGCATCGACATGAACGACAGCTACAACACGATCAACCCGGTGTATGACATTGAGCCGATGGAGAAGATCAGCGACGCCTATCTAGACCAGTACCTCTGGTACCAGGCGGATCAGAGGAACCTTTTCCCGGCCTGGATCAAGCCGTCCGACGCCGAGGTGCCTCCGCTCCTCACTTACAAGTGGGCTCAGGGCATCAACAACCTGGACCAGGTGTGGGAGACCGCTAACGGCGAATGCAACGTCCTGGTCGAGACCTCCCTTTCCAAGGTCTACGAGAAGGTGGAACTGACGTTGCTCAACTCGCTGCTGCGACTGATTATGGATCACAACTTGGCCGATTACATCACTGCCAAGAACAATGTCCAGTTGACGTACAAGGATATGAACCATACCAACAGCTATGGTATGATCCGTGGTCTGCAGTTCTCGGCCTTTGTCTTCCAGTACTACGGCCTCATCCTCGATCTGCTTCTCCTGGGCCCCCAGCGAGCCAGCGAGATCGACGGGCCGCCGCAGAAGCCCAACGACTTCCTTCAGTTCAGCAGCAAGGAGGTCGAGACGAGGCATCCGATTCGTCTCTATACTAGGTACATTGACAAGGTCTGGGTGTTCCTGCGATTCACCGCCGAGGAGGCTCGGGATCTCATCCAGCGATACCTCACCGAGCAGCCGGACCCCAACTTCGAGAACGTCATCGGTTACAAGAGCAAGAAGTGCTGGCCCAGGGACTGCCGCATGCGACTCATGCGCCACGACGTGAACCTCGGCCGCGCCGTGTTCTGGGACCTGAAGAACAGGCTGCCCCGTTCTGTCACAACGATCGACTGGGATGACAGCTTCGTCAGCGTGTACAGCAAGGACAACCCCAACCTGCTGTTCTCGATGTCCGGATTCGAAGTCCGCATCCTGCCCAAGTGCCGCAACAAGAACGACGAGTTCTCGGAGGCGGACAGTGTGTGGTCTCTGGTTGACAACACGACCAAGGAGCGTACGGCCCACGCGTTCCTCCAAGTGACGGAGGACGACATTCAGAAGTTCAACAACCGCATCCGGCAGATCCTCATGTCCTCGGGTTCGACGACCTTTACCAAGATTGCGAACAAGTGGAACACGGCGCTGATTGCCCTGTTCACGTACTACCGTGAAGCGGCTGTGTCGACCGTCCCCCTGCTCGACACGATTGTCAAGTGCGAGACCAAGATCCAGACCCGAGTCAAGATCGGCCTCAACTCGAAGATGCCTTCGCGATTCCCCCCCGCCGTCTTCTACACGCCCAAGGAGCTCGGTGGCCTGGGCATGATTTCGGGCTCCCACATTCTCATCCCGGCCAGCGACAAGCGGTGGTCGAAGCAGACGGACACTGGCGTCACCCACTACCGGGCCGGCATGACGCACGACGAGGAGACGCTCATCCCCAACATCTTCCGGTACATCATCCCCTGGGAAGCCGAGTTCATCGACTCGCAGCGCGTGTGGACCGAGTACGCGCAGAAGCGTATGGAGGCCAACCAGAACAACCGGCGCCTGACACTCGAGGACCTCGAGGACAGCTGGGACCGCGGCCTGCCGCGCATCAACACGCTGTTCCAGAAGGACCGCAGCACCATCAGCTTCGACAAGGGGTACCGCGCGCGCGCCGAGTTCAAGATTTACCAGCTCATGAGGAGCAACCCCTTCTGGTGGACGAGCCAGAGGCATGATGGCAAGCTGTGGAACCTGAATGCGTACCGGACCGATGTGATCCAGGCGCTTGGCGGCGTGGAAACTATTCTCGAGCACACGCTGTTCAAGGCGACTGGATTCCCGTCTTGGGAGGGTCTCTTCTGGGAAAAAGCATCAGGCTTTGAAGAGTAAGTATCGCTTGTTTCGTTATTTTGGACTCCTTGTCGATTTATCGCGGTTTTTTTCGGCCCCCAATCCGCTCAGCCTCGCCCTGGCATCGTCACTTCACCTCAGCCTTGCTCCATCGCTCCTTCCTCTTTTACCCGTTCCTTTTTCCCTACCTCATTCCTTCCCTTCATCCCTTCTTGCCTTGCCTCGAGAGCACTTGCCCTTTCCCCTACTCGCAATCAATTCACCTACTGCAGCGGTTGACTCACCTTGAGCCCGTGCTAACTCGTCTTGAATAGGTCGATGAAGTTCAAGAAGTTGACCAACGCCCAGCGGTCCGGTCTCAACCAGATCCCCAACCGTCGCTTCACTCTCTGGTGGTCGCCCACGATCAACCGTGCCAACGTGTATGTTGGTTTCCAGGTCCAGCTTGACCTGACTGGTATCTTCTTGCACGGAAAGATCCCGACGCTCAAGATCTCGCTCATTCAGATCTTCCGAGCCCACTTGTGGCAGAAGATCCACGAGTCCGTCGTCATGGATCTTTGTCAAGTCTTTGATCAGGAGCTTGAGTCGCTGGGCATTGAGACGGTTCAGAAGGAGACGATCCATCCCCGAAAGTCTTACAAGATGAACAGCTCCTGCGCCGATATTCTGCTGTTCGCCAGCCACAAGTGGAACGTCACTCGACCGTCTCTGCTGTTCGACTCCAAGGACGTGATCGAGCCAACGTCGACCAACAAGTTCTGGGTTGATGTGCAGCTCCGGTATGGCGACTATGACTCTCACGACATTGAGCGGTATACCAGGGCCAAGTACCTCGACTACACCACCGACAGCTCCAGTATCTATCCTTCGGCGACTGGTCTGATGGTTGGTATCGATCTTGCGTACAACCTCTACTCAGCGTACGGCATGTACTTCCCTGGCCTGAAGATCCTCATCCAGCAGGCGATGGCAAAGATCATGAAGGCCAACCCCGCCCTGTACGTCCTGCGGGAGCGTATCCGGAAGGGTCTCCAACTTTACGCCTCCGAGAGCAACCAGGAGTTCCTCAACTCCCAGAACTACTCGGAGCTGTTCAGCAACCAGACGCAGCTCTTCATTGATGACACCAACGTCTACCGTGTCACGATCCACAAGACGTTCGAGGGCAACTTGACCACGAAGCCCATCAACGGTGCCATCTTCATCTTCAACCCCAGGACCGGCCAGCTCTTCCTCAAGATCATCCACACGAGTGTCTGGGCGGGCCAGAAGCGTCTGGGTCAGCTGGCCAAGTGGAAGACGGCAGAAGAAGTGGCGGCTCTGATCCGGTCCCTACCGGCCGAGGAGCAGCCCAAGCAGCTCATCGTCACGCGGAAGGGTCTTCTCGATCCGCTGGAGGTCCACCTGCTCGACTTCCCCAACATCTCCATCCGCGCATCAGAGCTTCAGCTGCCGTTCCAGGCCGCCATGAAGGTGGAGAAGCTGGGTGACATGATCCTCCGGGCGACGGAACCGCAGATGGTGCTGTTCAACCTGTACGACGAGTGGCTGAAGACCATCTCCTCGTACACGGCCTTCTCGCGCCTCGTCCTCATCCTCCGTGCCCTGCACGTCAACCAGGACAAGACGAAACTTATCCTGCGACCCGACAAGACGGTCATTACCCTGGAGCACCAGATCTGGCCCAACCTGACGGACGAAGACTGGATCAACGTCGAGACACAGCTCCGCGATCTCATCCTCCACGACTACGGCAAGAAGAACAACGTCAACGTGTCGAGCCTGACGAGCAGCGAGGTCCGCGACATCATCCTGGGAATGGAGATCTCGGCGCCCTCGATGCAGAGGCAGCAGGCGGCGGAGATTGAGAAGCAGCAGCAGGAGCAGCAGCAGCTGACGGCGGTGACAACCAAGACGCAGAACGTGCGCGGCGAGGAGATTGTCGTGACGACGACGTCGCAGCACGAGCAGCAGACGTTCGCGTCGCGGACGGAGTGGCGGACGCGCGCCATCGCGACGTCGAACCTGCGCACGCGCTCCAACAACATCTACGTGTCATCGGTTGACAGCGAGGACAAGGAGCTCACGTACGTGATGCCTAACAACATCCTCAAGCGCTTCATCAAGATTGCGGACCTGCGCGTGCAGGTGGCGGGGTACCTATACGGGTCGTCGCCGCCCGACAACAAGTCGGTCAAGGAGATCAAGTGCATCGTATTGGTCCCGCAGATCGGCGGGCTCCGCAACGTGCAGCTCCCGCAGAACCTCCCGCAGCACCCGCTCCTTGCGTCCATGGAGCCCCTCGGCGTCATCCACACCACGTCGGGCAACGAGCTGCCCTACATGTCGGCGCCCGACGTGACGGACCACGCCAAGCTTGTCGACGCGCACCCCTCGTGGTCAAAGGACAACCAGACTGTCACCCTAGCCGTCTCCTTCACCCCCGGCTCCGTCTCGCTGTCGGCCTGGGCGCTGACGCCCGAGGGCTACAAGTGGGGCGTGCAGAACAAGGACATCAACAGCGACGCGCCGCAGGGCTTCACGACGTCGCTGGGCGAGAAGCGCAAGCTGCTCCTGTCGCCGCGGTTCCAGGGCTTCTTCCTCGTCCCCGAGGCCAGCGGCGCGTGGAACTACAGCTTCATGGGCAGCGCGTTCACGAGGCTGGAGAAGAGGCCTATCCGGGTCAAGGTCGACGTGCCGGCGGGCTTCTACAGCGATGTGCATAGGCCGCTGCACTTCCAAGCGTTTGCGGACATGGAGGACGTGGGTGTTGATCGCGCGGATAACTTTGCTTAGGTGTCAAGGAAAGGATTCGCTTTTGCGTCTATATGTTCATGGGTGTCTTGGAGGGTTTGGTGGTATGGTGATGAGAACGGGTTTACGCGGGTGTATATCCAAGCATTTGTGTTTCTTCTTCCAACGTCTGCTTTACTCTTCCTGTTGTTTTCATCAATCATCTCTTCATTGTTCTCTATTGTACAGAAGATTGAAAGGTTCGGAGTTATATGGGAAATGGTTTTGATGTATTTATATGAAAAAGAAGGATGGTTGTGGCGAGAAAACATATTGAGGGTATAATACAAATGGAGAATCTACAGACATCGGATATCAAGTGTTTCCTCTTGCTTTATTTTTGTCTAAGTAACATGTTTGACGGACTTCGGCACTTAGTGACGTTGGTTTGATGGGCGTCCTCGGCGTGTGATGCTACAAGACCAGCAGACCGCGAGTGCTCTCTCGAGAATGAGAGAAAAAGTCTTTTAGTCCGGGATGCCAGAAGGAGCTCCTCTACACCCTCTACGACGTAAAGTAGGTAAAGGAGTGCTCTAGAGGTTTTCGAAGGGCACAACGCCTTTAGGCCTTCGCGGGCGCGGGCTCTATCTGGGACACGCCGTTCACATCGTCGAGCGTTTCGCCACCTCCCGAGACGCGTTTACCCGCCGCGTGCATGATGTGCCGGGCAGGTTCGCGTCCGAAGCATCCTGATTGGCAAAACTTGTGCCTCGCGACTGCGAGATCAGCATAACCGACGATGATACCCGAGTCGCGTCTTGGTCTGTTCCAGTACAGAAACCCGCACGCGAGGCTCTCAAAGGTGCGTGGCAGACTTGGAAGTGGGCGTATAAGGCTGCCAACCCGCCTTACGCGCCGTGGGCCCGGGATGGATTAACCGTCACCTGCGTGGCGTGGCTATCAATCGTTTATGGAATGAATAGCACGAGGCAGTTTTTCTTCTAGGGAGAAGATGGGTGGTACGTACGGTGCGGGTAGGTCGTGGCTTGCATGATGGGCGTCGAGAATCCAGGCGGGAGCCGAGAGTTTCGCGGTCCGTGTAGCTACATACGATCCACGGCAAGCTTCCGTTCGATTTGTACTCGACCCAGCTTCGGTTCCCTTCGTACGGAGAGGTACCGCCGTTAGTATACCCCTGGAACCGAAGGCACGGGACGAGGAGCGAGGCAGGCAGCTCAGACGGGAATGCGCGTCACTCGCAGCTGCACTCCCGCCGTACCCGCAGGGAAGCATTCGGATCCTCGTAGATGATGCTTCTTTTGATAACGCGAGGCTTACACCCCGATATTCCAGGTGCGTGGAAACCCCAGTGGGAGGATGACGGCACCTCGGTGGTGGGCACGCAAGTGGCCTCGAGAGGAGGCGATCTCGGTGCAAAATGGAACCCGTTCCCCCATCAACGCGCTTGCGCCCACGACCGCGGTATTGGGCGAGAATACCTTACGTACTGCCACTCGGCTGCTCAGTTGTCAGAGACTCAGTGTCGCTAAGCATTGAGTAATTCTTCCGAGGCAAAAAGGGGGACAGGAGCCTCGTCACTCACCCCACCTTCCCCATTGCGACGGACTCGCCGCTGCAGGAGGTAATTGATCAAGAGCTGGTTCAGGGTCTAGCCTCCAAAAAAAAAAAAGGCAGAGCAAAGGGGCAGTAGATATGAAGGCCGTTCATGCATTCATGCGAATCTCCGTCGTCAGATGGCTCTTGCGCATGGAAAGGAGCTCGGCGCCTGAATGACGTCGAATTGGACAGTGGGGGCCGTTTTTCTATTTTCGATCCTTGCAGGCATTAGGTGACAGGAGGGGGGCAGACGCAACCCTGCGAGCGGGTTGGTAATATGTCGGGAAGATTGCCATGGTATCGACAAGGGCTCTAACTGACATTCCCCCCGCCCCCTCCGTGATGATGTTCAGGGACAGGGCAAGGGGGTGTGGCGGAAGCGAGTCCCCGCTGTGAGGAGCCGAAGACGGGGCCTCCGAAGTTAAGGTGTGGGGAGGTGCCCCCTGGACTCCAGGCCCCAGTCTTCCTCTGGGTCGACTGACTCGCGTGACGAGCAGAGGCTTCTAGTCTGTCGACCAGATGTTCGGTAGAGGCATCGTGAGTAGCAAACTTGGTATGCGGAAATCTATCCACGACATACGAATAACATTGAGTGCCTTCCCGCTGTATGCACACACACCCCGTCCGAAACATCATGCCCCACACCCATTCCTGCATCTTGAAAACGCTCCGCACAGCACAAGGCGCATGGAATTAGCTATCCCTCTTCATGAGCTCCCCTTGTGTTCAATCACCGCCATGTCTGGTCGAACCACCCAACGCAATCGTGGAGATGGTGTGACGTCGCATCACCCATTCATCTAGAAGGCATGAGCGGATTCTGGAGCCGGGGTCGATCAGGGGTTCCTGGGTATCCTCTAATGAACTGGCTTGGAGAAAAGGCACCAGGATAATGGACCGGCGGTGTGGTGCGAGCCAAGTACCTTGGCATTCTTTCAAGTCCGTTCGCCGCGCGGGAGACGGGCGAAGCCGTCCAGTCCCAGGGCAGTGGATGAGGATCGGGCTAAGAAGGTGGGGTTGAGATTAGGAGGCCTGGACAAGGGGGCGTGGCATTGTGTCGTGAGGGTCAAGGCGAGGCAAGGCCCATGAATTCTTCATCACCGCCCTGGTAGCTGTGGACCGTGCAAGGCACGATGGCCTGCATGTTCGTCGGCGACACCGAAGCTCCTCGCTTCCCACCTCCATCTTCGCGCGTATCCCGCAAAAAGCTGCAGGCGTGCAACCCGCCTCTCCCGCGACGCATTAGGAGCCGAAATTGGGTGCATCATCAGTCGGGTCCGTGAGCGCCGCTACTGCACGTCAGTTTAGATGTAGCTAGGCGGCAGTGGCGTACCGGGATAGGGTGGAATGCCTCATTATCCTTCGTTCTCCATGAGCTGGGCGCCAATTGCTTGCATCTCGGGGAGGGATCGCCGAGCTGGAAATAGAAAGGTCAAGTTAGCGTTGCGGGTGTGGCAGTAACCATTCCGTAGTCGGTAACAATCCCGCTCGTCGTGTTAACCAGATCGGACGGCCGCGTAGTGGTGGGGCTTGATGACGATGGAAGCCCCGCTTGGACGCATGCATGAACTTCTAGAATTACGGCAATCTTGCCCCTCTCCAGACGGATATTCCCGCCTCGTATGGAAGTTAGTTCGATATATCCGTATTCCTGGGCAAGGACGGGAGTCAAGGTGGATGGAGAACCTGCCTGTCCACCCCGCCTCTGGAGTTCGCTTGCGTCCAATACTCCATTCCGCAGACATGCCCCTGGCCTGCAGACGAATCTCCCATGGCGAGCAAGTCCTCCAATTGGTACCTGCAGCGAACGTCGTAACACTGAGCCTTGGCAGGGGTCGCCCGGCAGGTCGGATCAAGATGGGCGAATGGCTGGTAAGTCGGCTGGCAGACGCCGACACCGGGTCAACCCACGTCGGGATTTTTTTTTCTGTTAGTGATCTTGTTCTTGGATGAGACACGATGCATCCTCAATGCGCCGCGGAATCTTTCCCCTCAGAATGAGGACTTTTGGTGGGCTCCTTCAAAGGGAAGGAGCTCCGGGCCAATCTTGGATAGCACGTCCCGAAGTTCGTGTGGCACTTTGTAAATGTGAGTATCCCGTGATCAGGGTCAATGGTTGCGGATTTCCTCGCCTCTCAAGTATTGAAGTTTAGATGTTCTCGGGCTACTTTTGGAGGCAAGCGCAACCAGGGTCGGATTGTCCCCACCCCGCGATCGAGGCGCTGACCAGAACGATCTCGAGAGAGAGCCCGGTTTTCGTAACCTACTTTGTGACAGGAAAACAAATACTAAAAGCATCTGATTGTCATGCAGTGTAACGATGATTAGGCTCCAGGGCTTCGGAGCACCCTAGTCTCCGCGTGTCGTGACATCTTACCACCCTCTCGGTATGATATTCCGTGGACGAGGTGAAGCATGTGGTCTCCGGCTGTATTGTACCCTTGCACATCGACGCTGCAAGGTCCTTCCTTCCGCCAGTCGGGGGTCCCACCCGCTTCCCATGGCGTAATTGTCCGAGGGTGGGAAGCACTTTCCCTGCAGGCCCAGCAAGCATAACAAAGAAGCAGGAGCCGCTGAGAGATGAAGAAGACGCATGTGATCCAAACCTGCATGCGGATTATCTCGGCGGATGCGACCGAAGAGATAGCTCCTTCCCTCTAGGGGAGGGTCGAGCTTGAATTGAAGCTCGTAATCAGGCTTGGGGCGGCAGGTACTGACGACCGGCACGGTAACTCCAGTCTAAGGTATGTAGCTACGATGGTAACGTCATCAACTCGGGTGTCGCCAAAATGCCCTACGTGGGCGATTTTCAGTAGAACCCCTCCAGGTTGATGCTTTGTCCTCCTCGACCACGCAAACAGGAAACGCTCAACAAGTCAATCCCAGAGCGCTCTTTAATGTCGTTCATCATGACGTCTCAGCATGGCTTCATTTTATTGTTAATAACGCGTACCGAGGTAAGCAGCCGCGGCCGCGTTGCCCAAGACATGTCTGATCTGACCGGACGGGGTAACCTTGCAGACCGTGTACAAGTCTTCGGCACCTCTCTCCGGCAACCCGAGGCCGTCATCTTGATCTGAGCGGACCTGACTCGAAGAGGAAATTTTCCAACGGCGGCTGGGAGGTATTCGATCCGAAATAGGAAGAGATAGTCTCGCCGGTTCTCGAGATCAACGGTCGGCGCCACAATCGGGGCCTAAATGGGACGCCACTCTTGGCAGCTGGCGCTTTCCATTCCGCTTCCCCGGACGTTGGAAGAAGCGTCGCGCTTCTAGAAGGCATCCGGGTCTCGATGATCGTTCGCGACAAACGGGTTGCTTTGGTTTCATCAGGGGAGCGTTTCTACCATATTCAGCCCCTTGATCTTTAGACCCACACCCAGAGCATAATCCGCATTTTGTTGCCAGGTACCATGAAACGAGCCTCCTTCATGCGGTTCCTCGGACAGGCAGATTTGTCGCCATGCTCGTATTTCCGCATTGCCACCATTCTGGACAGATGCTTTGGCATGTGAGATTCGAAAGACCGTGAAAGACCTCTTTGCAGTGTTCGATCGCAAGGTGCCTGAAGCTAACGCCCTTGCAGACAAGCGGTCTTACCCGTGCGCTTTACCGCCATGCTGGGATATCCAGACGGAAGCCACACCCTCCTTGGCTGACGGGCTGTCGCGTGGACAGTTCAAGACGCGAAGTGGATGCGCTGAAGCCCCAGCTGTGCGCGAGCTACCCAGGTATGCCCTGTCTTTGAAGATGTGGCATTACAACATAATTTCGGGCCGTCCATGACCAGGGTTGCAATGACGGAGACAGGCGACCCCGGATACCAGGGTCGGCCATGACCGACAAGCTCCATCACCCCGGACTCCTCGCGTGCAGGCCTCGGAGATTTGGACACGGCAACTGCTTCTCCCATTGGCTTACGAGATTTCGTACTCCGTAGGTGGTTACCCACACTGGCACCCATGTACCATGGCTTGCAAGGCACTTTTAACGTCATTGCAGTTCGCCGGCCGACGAGGCTTCTTCTGGGCCAAGCTCCGCGACGGGGATACTCAGCACGACCCACGATTTATCCCAACGGCTGCGGGTGAAATTAAAGTATGGGGCAGTACACGCTGTCGACGAACTAAATCCGGTCGGTACAATTCATGGCAAACTTTTGAGCGGGAAAGACGCGAAACCACCACGTCGGGAATCTCACGAGTGCTTCCATCTCAACTGCCTACTCGGCTTTCTTTGGTTCACCTGCGCCCCGTGCCTGTTTTAGACATTGACGCGGTTTGTTTATATTGCATAGCACCGTCTTTCGGTCCCTGGACGGTACTATTACGAAAGTTCCTGACCGGCTCCACCACCGCGATCTCCATCGCGCGTGGCTGCTGGCGTATCAGATCAACGCTTTCGCCTGTCCTTGGACCTCAGATATACCCAGCCCTGCTCTGTTATAACCACCACGACAGAAGAGCAAGCCCATCAGCCAATACCCGAGTACCTTGTACGGGTACGTCCCATTGTATTCGGTACGACTGGCCGTTGCTGGTTCGACGTGGGATTGTTTGGCGAGCTAGCGGCAGTCTCGACCACGGATGAGCGGTCTACACACATTGCCATCCTCGGCTTTCCGCCACCCCCAGCGGATACCATATCGAGACTCGGGTGTAGCTCACCAGCAGATGACGATACTTATCTCGCACTTTGCCTGCGAGCTGCTCCGGGAGTACCTGCCCGGACAAATTCAAGATCGGGAATGGCACAGTTACATGGTCCGGCAGGGGGCCGACCGGGGGAGGAAGGCTAGTGATGGTACCACCTTCCATCAGACTCCCCCAGGCTTTTTTCGAGTTGGGGTGGCTCTCAGTCTGGCTTCGCGCACCCCTCCTCTGTCCGTCATACCCGCATAGTAGGGCTTGTTTCAGCTCTTGTATTTCTCCATTGAGATGCTGGACGCATGTGGAGATCTTGCATACTCCTTCAACCGTGCGCACCACACTCCGCGTCGCAGGACTTTCCAGAAGCTTGTCGCGAGATTCGGCTCTACATGGAAGACGATGGATGGTTCATGGGTGGGCTTTGAGAAGGGTACACCCCCTGTCAAAGCTGATGTGGGCTGTCCACCTTGAGACACCCCCCTCCCCACCCCCCCGCCTCCTGCCCCCAACCCACCCTGGCAAGCTAGCCCGTTGCGCAACGAGGCCGGAGTCAACGATACGAGAACCCTGTTGCTTCTATAACCAGCTTCCAAGACTGGGTCGGGGCATAAGATCACCCATTTATGCTGGCGTCAACAACAGCCAAGGCTCATTTAGTCTCCACCACACATCCCTCCCGGTCCCGAGATACGTCTCGCACAAGCAAATCGCATACGTGCTTTAACTCTCGGAATGAGAGGAATCGCGACCTGGCATCCACACCCCCGTACACCCCCGTCCTCTCCACGGACGGACGTTTATACAGCCCGCCCCTCTGTCGTGTTCGATCAGGGAGATCAGACGACATCATGCAGCCCTGGCTCGCACCCCTACTAATAAGCCCTTCATAACCACCTCGCTTATTGCCTGTCCGCAACCCTTCATCGTACCTGCGCAAGAAATGATACTTGAGGAAAAGGGTCGCATGTCAGAAAGGACGATCTCGAGAGCTTAAACGCTGACACGCTTCTTGGCTCTACACATTATCACTCGTATTAAGGGACAAGGACTTGACTCCTCATCTTTCGTTTGTCTACCTCTCCATTTCTCTCACTCTACTTCCTTCACTCATGACCCTCTGTTACAAATACATCAAACCTATCGAGGATACCCAACCACTACCGAGAGCAACTCCACAGAACGGCCGAACCGTTAGGGCTACCGTCACCGCCGAGTGGGATCTCAACCAAAGCGCATCCACTCAGTAACACCCTTCGGCACTACCACTACTACCCTCCAGGCATCCCGTACCATCCAATCATTCCGCGCTACTTATACATAGACGCGCAGCGGTCCTGCCGGTAGTCACCTTCCTTCTGTCCGCAGCTCAACTAGCAGTGTCTGTCATCCCCCGCCGGTCCACCGTTCAAGACTGGGACGACGAATCTATGTCCGGGGCTGGCTGGCGTAGAACCCGACCGAACCCCGTCTCCGTGTGGCGAGTTGACCCCAACGACGGCAACCATAGTGGCGAAACCGAACCCGACCACTTCCATCCCACCACGGCACCAGCCTCCCGTCCCATCCACGTTGGCCCAGAGGGCCTCACCACACCAGATTCTTTCAATCCAGAGTCCGGCGACCGTCCAGAGCGGCTCGCTCTGGCGGAACCCATGCATCGGAGGCACGCTGGCGGGCAACTATCGCGTCGGGGACTACAATGTCGACTACCCTACCCAGGAGTCGCATTCGGGCGAGCAAACTCAGCAGCAGCACGCATACGGGTCTCCCGCGCACCATCACCAGCACCAGACGCCGCTCCACCACTCCAGGGCGGTGCCTCGCGGCCTACATGACCCTCCGGAAACGCACCCCGGGAGCCACCATTCGCACCAACCGGCCATGTCGCAACACCATTCGCACCATCAGCATCCGGTCCTGATGGATCCGTCACACCTGAGCCATCCGAGGCACCACTTGGGCCAGTCGCACTTTGGAACGCCTGGTCCGGTAGTTGCGCCTCTCTATCCGTCCCTCAGCACGCCGACGCAAGCAACGCATTCGCCTCACGGCTCCGGGGTGAAGCGTCCTCGACCCGACGACCTTGACCTTTCGATGCCCGGGATACCCGACTTGGAGCAGCAGGATCTGGAGGGGATGGCACCGAGCTCGATGGGAGGAGCGTACGCGGCGGCGGCGCATCAGCAACACCAGCAGCAACAGCAGACACAGTCACAACAGCAACCCCCTCTACTACCTCCGCCGCCTACACATCACCACCATCGACTTCCGGACACGGGCCCGCCAGCCAAGATGATGAGACACGACGACGGAGGCGGCGGGGCGCCAAGCATGGTCGGCCAAGCGGGGATGCCCCCGCCAGCGCAGAAGCCGCGAGGGCCCAAGCTCAAGTTTACGCCCGAAGACGACCAGCTCCTGATCGACCTGAAGGAGAACAAGAGCCTGACGTGGAAGCAAATCGCGGATTTCTTCCCGGGGAGGTCTTCGGGAACGTTGCAGGTTCGGTACTGCACGAAGCTCAAGGCGAAGACGACGCAGTGGACGGACGAGACGGTACGTTTTTCTTACTTGACCCTCCTGTCTTTCCTCGCCTCCTTTCATGTCCGTTGAGCGGACTCGTTCGTTCGACCGACTAACTCATTTGGCTTTCTTTGGGGGATATAGGACCAGAAACTCCGCACGGCTATCCAAGACTACGAGAACGAAAAGTGGCGCATCATCGCGAACAAGGTCGGCACAGGCTTCACGCCTGTGTCCTGCCGCGAGCGGGCCTCGGAGCTGATGGGGGAACAGTTATAGCAATCAATGTCCCCGCCGGGGGCCTCGGCTCCTGGGTCTGGGGACACGATGTACCCGCCGCAGCTCCGTTAATAAGGTGGGAGCTCGCTCGCGTGCGGTAGCGGGGAGTCTCGTTACGAGATTGATTCTCTCCACGAGACGTCGGACTCGCGGCGCACCTTTCCACTCTCGCCTGGGCCACCTTATAATCCGAAACTTGGGTCGGCGAGGAAAGTGCCTGATACTCAGCATACGGCAACCATAATCGCCTCCAGGCATCGCCGGGCGGCGTTTTTCACGATGACACTCGGCCAGCGGGGCAGAGGAGACGGAACAGAACCGCTCTTCTCAGGCACGCCCTACTATCCATTGACATGGCACTCGATAGTACACACAGAACGACGAGGCGTCCCATCCTTCCCTTACCTATCTCCTCTCCTTTACGAACTTCTTTCTTTTACTCCCTCATGACGATGCATTTTAGAGATTGATACCCTTGGCAGAGACCATCCCTGCCTGCTTATCGCTCTGGGCGGCCCTTTACGAACATGCACAATCATTACATCTTTTCTCTGTCTAATCCGGAGGAGCCCTTTCGGCTTTTACGGCTTTTCCTGCGAATCACCACACCCTATCCTTCTTTCTCTTCTTAGATCTTTGATACTTTACGCGAGTTATGACTACTGTTTCCTTTGTTTCGAGCTTGACGACCGATGCTTGTTTATTGCCCTTCTATAATAGACCTTTTCTACTTCTTACCTTTTACCTTTTACCCTTTTCTCTTTCCTTTGTCTTCGAGGTCGCCTTCGACTACGACGCGTGGGAACGCCAAAGTCCTCGCTCGGCAAACCCAAAAGGGCGGACTACGCGGATAAGACCCGATAATACTCGATAATAAGGCCCCAATATACCGTCGACTGCCGACCAAACAACCCGGCGCACCCCGCCGAACCCGAAACCGCCGACCGCCGTCCTTCGGGCCATAGCGGCCAATCACAGTACGCTCTCGACCTGTCTATCGCTTCGTCCTCGCGGCGGCGGGGCCACTGTGGTTCCCACTTGGCCGGCATCTGGATTAATATTCTTTGGGCGGGGTCGGTACGGGTGTTCCTGGGGATTGAGTGTGTGCTTCAGGAACCGAAGACTGCACGGACGGGGCGGGGGGTGTTGTGGTCTGGAGTCTGAGTTTTTTTCTTTCCGAGGTACTCGGCCGGGAAGTGAGAGTTTTCTTCAACGGGTTGGGGCCAGGCGGTACGCTCGGTACCTTTGCGCTTGACACGACGACGACGTGGTGGGCCGCTATTGGGGTTGTGGAGCAGGGGGGCCCCCTGGAGAGGGGGAGGGGGGGTATAATGCGTCTTTTATCACGGGGGTTTGGGGTTTGTTTGTTTTGACCTTTTGTGTTGGGAGGGTGATGGGGGCTTAATGGTGCACATATAGATGGGCGTGCAGGTTTGGGTCTTACTTGGATTTGGACATGTGGTTAGGTTAGATGTGTGGAGGGGCTTGGGGTAGGCTTAATACATATATTAGGGACGACTCTGTTTTGAGTGCTTTGGTGACGCGGCTCTCGTGTGAATGAGATGAGGGACGGTTATCTGAGCCTCCTATAATACAGGTGTGTTGAAGGCTGTGGGATGTTCCGGGAACCTACAGTCTGCTCAACACATGAATTTTAGGCAGCTTCGACCCTGCGAGATCGAGGGATTATAGATGACAGTGTCCTCGCTCCCTGCACTAGAACACCCTGACTTCCAAACCGGTCCTTCTCCGGATAGCGTCTCGGAGAGACGTGCAATGTAGACAGCGTCAGGGGTTTCTTGACTCGGGGTGTCCGGCGGCCATGGTTCCCTGAATCGACTCGACGGCGCAAGCCTCGAGGTGTCTTGCCCAAATTAAATCCTCGCTGCCTGACTTGTTTTAGCCAGGTACGTGCCCTGAGCGCCCGGGCTTCTTCCCCGGGCATGTATGAGTGGAAGGGTGGCACGGGGATCGTCGACAGATGGAGCTATAAAGCGCCGGGGCAAGAGATTCTCTCGCTTGAGCAAAACTTCGGGTTGGCTAGAATGGCCTGGGAACTCGAAGACGCCGCTTACATCATACAAGCCAGGGATTTTTTTGCTTGGCTTTAAATATAGTCGGGAGGATCACGAGCGGGCGATGGGAGCACTGTGGATGTTTGCCTAGTACATAGAGATCCATGTTTCTAGGAGCCAGCCGTGGGGACGAATCTCGACTTGACTTCGACACCCCGCAGCGTATCAGCGTAAAACTATTTTTTGAAGGCGAGGTTGGCTGTACGGGGAGTGTGTGCTACGTTGTGGCCGCGTGTAGGCCCTCGGGGAGTCCCGCCACATCAAAGACCGCGCCCCGAGGGTACTCTGGGCGTTGGATCCCGGGGTGTCCTTTCGGTGGACGTATCTGTGATCTAATCCCAAGCCTAAAAGCCTCAGGCGACGAGGGATTTGTTGCTACGCGGTAATTTGCCGCGTTCTCCTGGTTCTAGAGCGGAGGAGCGAAGAGCGTAGAGCCTCGGGCATGAAATAGCACGTCCTTCACGTGGCCTTGGCTTCCTCTACCCAAAAAGAGAAGGTCGCCCACAACAATCACAAGCTGGAAGAGACTGCTACAGTCAAGGAAAGAGAAGTCATATAAGAACTACTGCTAAAGGGGCTCGATGGGACGGGCTCGCGCCTACGAGACTCCCTGGTAAAGGTGTCGGGGACATTAGTCAGTTTCACCCCCTGTGTCGACGCGGACGACTGTTGGCTCCTCTAATGAATTTTGGGAACCGTATTGTCCAGACTACAAGTTCTCGTCCAAGCAGAAGTGTTTCCAGAACTGTATTACTGTCTAGTTCAAGATAGGCTTGAGAACCGATACTCAGGATCGAATGGTCAAGCGCGTTGTTCGCTTCCCGGACAAGTACCCGCGCGTCCGGCGCAGTAGCACGCTGGATATTCTTGTCGCGGGAATTCAGACAATAAAAAAAGAAGGCCATACGGTAACGGGTTGAGGTTAAGTGAAGAGACGGCTCCGGGCACTTGGACCCCTCTAGATTGCAATGTCGTCGTCCGTCTAGCGCAGAACTCTACGTCCGGGTCCGGAAAAGCGGGGCCAGCCGGTCCCGTCCCCGATCCCCGGCGCGGAGGTTAGGCTCACCGCTCATAGCACTGCACGACGCGCCTCATTTCAGTAGTCCCTCCCCTCAAAATAACCTCTACTATCCCAATCATGAGGCCAACCCCTTAAATCGGATCTACCACGCCTGCACTCTCATAGCCTAAGCATGGCTTTTCGGGACCGAGAGAGGGGAAGATCATCGGACGGCGGGACAGGTAAGTTTATGAGTGGACGTCGGTTGGGAGATCCCAACGAGCGTTTGAGGCGATTGGGCGACTGAGTCCTTCCAAGACTACACCTATTTTCCCGTCTTTGTTTGCTATTCTAGTATTTGGTCTGCGGAGGTTTCTTCTCTGTTGTCCGGGTGTACCCGTCTCAGTGGGCCCGGGCAGCTGGACAGTGCCTGAGCAAAGCAGCATTGCTCCGGAAGGAGCCAGGTCCCAGAACGCTGCTGCAAGAGAAGTCGGGGAGCCTGTGGGAAGGCCAGTTGAGGAGCCGGTTGAGGAGCTAGTTGACAAGACGATTGAAGAGCGGGCGGAGAGGTCGGTGAACGAGCCGTCGCCGACTCGTGTCATTTGTCCCATCAACGCAACTTTCGGTTGTTAAAAGTTCAGCTCCTGGATAAGCTCTCACACTATGCTCCCAACCTCATGCCCCAGCCATTCATAGCCCCTCCATGTTAGTCTTTCGCGACCCAGCTCGCTAGGCGTCGTCGCCTCGTACCTTACACACATCTTCGCCCCGTCGGGCAGTGGCCGCTTCAACCCCATCCTTCCTTGATTTTCCTGGCTTCTGTTCTCAGCGAAAGGAGCCGATCGCCTTCACCTGTTCCACTGCGGGCCCAACGGTGTAACGTGGACCTAGATCCCCGACTTACTCAAACCGAAAAGAATCTCCAAGGAAGCGAGGACACCAACAACACCAGAACCACAAACTCAATACATATATAAACACATTCAATATACCCGAGGTAAACTACAGACACCATCTGACCCCTCACCTCGCCCTTAATAACTTACACTCCACTCGGCCCCCCATTCCCATTCCCATGCCCACCCCCCCTGCCCCCATCCAACAAGAGCGTAGGCTTGATAAAGTCCTCGTCCAACTGCCTGAACAACACGGCAGGATCATCCGCCCTAAGCAACTGCCTAAACGCCCTACGCGCCCCGACGCCTCCTGCCCCCGGCTCCCCCTCAGACGGCCGCCCGAGCCCTTCATGAAGCGGACTAGGACTCGCCCTCTGTCTGCGAACAGCGGGCGGGAGATCAGAGGTGTCGACGTCAGAGCCGACGTCCGACTCCGTCACGCTCCCGCCGTGCGCCAAGAGGTCCGCGCGATCGACGTCGTCTCTAACCGACGCCTTCCTGTTCTGCGGGGGCCGCCCCGAGGGGACGGGGCTAGAGTGCCCCGATGCGAAACGGCTCCTTCCCTCCCCGTCGCCGCGGAGCTGGTCCAACGCCACGGCGGCGCTGCGCGCGGGAAGCTTGGCGTAGTTTCCGAACGACTCGATATCAAACTCGTCGTCGCTGTCCGGCTCCTCCACGACCCCCGTCCGTATCCCGAGAATCTCAAGCATGCGCGCCGTAGTCCCGCCAAAGATAATGACCGTCAGCACCACCACGACAAGGACCGTCGCGCGCAGCGCAGCCGCGTTGTCGCCGTCCAGAAGCGCGGCGAGGGCCACACCCACGGCGCCGCGGAGGCCCGCCCAGAAGAGCATCGCCTGATAGCTGTGCGAGAGCTCCTCGCCCGCCTCGTCTGCGCTCCGGTGCTTCGCGCGATAGCGGATGACGAGGTTGATGAGCTTGGAGAGGGGGAACACGGCTACCCAGCGAGCGACGCAGACGGCGAGGACCGTGACGATTATGAGCGGCGGCTGGAAGACGAGCGTGTTGTCCGTGAAGAGGGATAGGCCTAGGTAGATGAAAATGAAGTTCTCCGAGAGCTGCGCTAGGACCTGGAACAGGTATTTTGTGGAGAGCTGCGTGCGCCGCGACATGTTGAAGTAGGCGTAGTGCTTGAGGGTGATGCCGCAGAAGAGGAGCGACACGATACCTGTAAGAGTTAGACCACGTCCTCAGGATGTTTATTACTTGACTTACCCGACAAGTGGACGCCGTTTGCGAAAAAGTAAGTGGCGTACGCAATGAGCACCACCAGACAGCTCTCAATCTTGGGGTACTTGCGAATGTACGTATACTTGAGCAGCAGCGCAGCGCCCGCCCCGACAAGAACGCCAATCAGCAGACTCCCAAAGAACACGAGGCCGAAGATGCCTATGCCCTCCAGGAAGCTGAGGAATCCCATGTCCGTCTCCTCGCCCTTCTTGTACCGCTGCGCCGTCTCAAAGATGACAATCGCGACGGCATCGTTGAGGATCGACTCGCCAAAGATGATGGTGTACAGCTTCGGGTCGACCTTGTACGAGTTGAAGATGGCGAGGATGGTGACGGGATCCGTGGCCGAGAGCGTCGCGCCGACGGAGATGGCGTCGATGAAGCTGTAGGTCATGGGGCCCGGCAGGAGTGAGTACAACCACAGGAGCAGGCCGATGACGACGGCCGAGAGGAAGGTGCCCGCAAAGGCAAAGGTGAGGATGACGCTGATGTTGCGGAAGAAGTTGGCCTGGTGCAGCTCGTATCCCGACGAGAGGATGATGGGCGGCAGGAGCAGGTTGAAGAAGATGCCCGGGCTGAACTTGATTATGTTTCGGACCGAGTCGCCGGGCGTAACGAGCAGGAGGAAGCCGACGACCATGCCTGGGCGTGTTAGTGCCTATGAGCTCCAAAAAGAGCGATTCGATCGTGGGAACTTGGACGCGGGGATGCGCACCTGCAAAGATGGAGATGACCGTCTCGTGGACGGCCTCAATCTTCTTCTGCTGGAGCAGGTAGCTCGTGAGAAACGCCGCGATCAGGAGGCATATCGCGATGAAGATGGCCCAAGACGACAGCGCCTCGCTCTGAGAGATGTCATCTCCTGCAAGAGGTCAGCCCCTGGCACTTCGCTGACTCGACAGGGACGGGTATGAGGTCGAGATCTAGGGATTCGGAGATGCGCACCTCCAGGGTCGGTATCATCGTCGACAGCGCGGCCTATCCGGGTGCTAGGTTAGCATCAACCGAGAACCAGAGACAGGCGCGGGGAGTCCCAACATACGCATAAGCCGCCATCCCGCCTCCGATAAAGCCGCAGACATACGGGCTTCGTCCGATTCGAGTCCAAGTTTCGGATGGCAAGTACTTCAAACCTAGGGAACGCGCCGCGGGAAGCCGACACTCGAGCGAACACAACAGGCAGAAGCGAGGGACCACATCAACATAAACGATGCACTGAAAACAACGAGGTTTCCCCGAAGGAGAGGCGAGATGGGAAACGGGTTTGTCCGCGATATGGATTCGTGGTTGGTGATGGAATGAGACCGGGGCGAAGAAGTCGACAGGTTTCCTCTTATCTGGGAGCTCGTCTCGATGTACCGCTTCACGTCACTTTGGTGGGGCGGTACCGGGCGAGATATCGACGCTCGCCAAGCTGCCTACGTTTCGGTGCGCATGGAGAGCACGAGATAACGTCAGCGCCAGGGGTCATTGGTCCAGGGTCCGCTTAGTCAACATTTGGACTGACACAACAGCGATGGTCATCGCATCCACATCACTGGCAGGGGAAGCACTTTGTTGTTGACATGGTGCCTCACAAGGTAATTCGTCTAGGAGCGCTGATATTGCTTTGTTTTGTACCCCCAGCCCATCCGGCTGGTTACGAGCACCTCACCAAGTCGAGCCTTCCTCGACCAAAACGATAATTACAAGGTATTCGTCCCCCACGCTCAGGGTAACTAAAAAAGCCCTCTCAACGCATAAAAAGGGGAGAGGCGTGGACCTGTTCTATCGAGGTCCAAACAACAGTAAAAGTCAAAAAAAAAGAGTCATCAACCCGCTCCCATAACCCCCATAACCCCGTGTCCCTGCTTAAGCAAAAAAGACCAAACCCAGTTATGCCCGCTTCTCTCATGAAGCAGTCCCCCTTCTACCCCGGACAACTAGCCTGGTTACTTCCCCGGCGTAGCGCTCCCGCTCGGCGTCCGTTGGTGCTGCGTGGAGAGGCTCTGCGGCGTCGACACCATGGCCTGCTGCTGCAACGGCGAACCCTGCTGCTGAGCCTGGGCCTGAGCCTGAGCCTGCGCCTGCACCTGGGCCTGCTGCTGCTGCTGCCTCAGCATGGCGGCGTACTGTGCCGGGCTCGGCCCGTTAGACATGCCCTGCGGCGTCACACTCCCCGCAGCGGCATTCATTGCCTGCTGCGACATGGCCGTCCGCTGAGCTAGCATGATCCTGCCCAGCTGCTCAGTCGCCCACGTCCTCGCGTGCTCTGGCGTCGCGTTCGGGTTCTTCTGCCGGAACTGCGTCTCGAGAACCGCGATGTGGTTGGTCAGAGCGGACATCTGTGGCCGCGGGGATCCAGCCGGGGCGTGGAGGCCGGCGTTTTGGAGCGCGTTAAGTGCCGACGCGCCGTTAGCTCCTCCCCCGAACTGCGCCATGAGAGCCTGAGCGTTGGCCATGAAGTTCTGCTGGTTCCCGCCGTTGAGGACGTTGCGCACGTTAGGCGATCCCTGTCGGCCGTTATTGACCTGGGGCAGGACCTGCCCTGGCGTTGGTGAATGCTGCGGTTGGGGTGTTGGCGACGCCTGTGCCTGTTGAGGCGGACCCTGGTGCTGCAACTGTACAGTGGCGCGCTGTTGTTCGGAGATGCGCTGGGCCTGCATGATGATGTGCGCGTCGGCTTGCTGATTCCCCGTCTGCACGCGGTGCTGACCCTGCATTCCTTGCGGTTGGCCCTGAGGAACGCCATTAACCGGCATCTGACGCGCGAGGTTAGCGGCGAGGTGCGAGGGCACGCCACCGAGTCCATTCATGCCAGCTGCGCCTTGGAGAGGCATCCCCGGCCGGGCCTGCGTCATGCCGAACTGGTTTGGCATGTTGGCGCGAGGCATCCCGGCCATGCCGTTCCCTCCAGCCTGTTGGGCACTCTGGTTCTGGGGCACTTGACCTCCACTTGCGGCGGCAGCGGCAGAGTTGGGCGCCATCGAGGCTTGCGCCTGCCTTGCTTGAAGGGCAGCCTGCTATTCATGCGTTAGTTTTGGCTATCCTCGTGGTTGATGGCTCTTGGAATTGGCACTTACCCTCTTCTGGGCCTCTTGGCGCTGGGCATACTGTGCCATTTTCTCTGCCACTGCCTGGTCGCGCTCCCACCTCATCAGACTGTAGTCTCTAGGGGTCTTGAGCGGGTGCTGGGGTCGCGGCTGCTGTTGTGTCTCATTAGCCTTGCGCATGGCGATCATGGTGGATTGCGCCTGCTGCTTCTGCGCCGTCGCCTCTCGCTTCTTCGCGACCTTGGACATCGCGCTCAGGAGATTAATGTGGCGGCGGTTGTTCCTTCGCTCCACCCTAACCGGGATACACTGTCGCCTCTTGGGCGGAGGCTGTCCGTTGGCTGTCGCTTGCTGTTGGGCGGCTTGATGTTGCTGCAAGATGACGCGCTGAGCATTGTCAATCCGATGATTATAAGCCCGGAAGTACTGCGTCTTGGCCAGGTCCGGGGACAAAGGCTCCAACTGAAGCCATCGCTCAAAGCACTCCCAGGCGGTGCGCCTCTCCGCTCCCGAGGTGAAGAACGACCTCATAGTCAGCGCGTCAGAGATGAGAGTCCAGTTGTACGAGTATTGGCCGACAATGCGTCTCAGCTCTTCATCCTCACCACCAGTCCACTGTGACGCAACGCGGTTCTCATAGAAGCTTTGGGGAGGCATGAGATGCTCGGTCGGCGGCCTAAACTGGTGGCTCGCATGGAGACGATCTCTGATGGGTTTCATTTCCGGGTTGAACAGGGCAACATCGCTCGACTCGGGAGGAAGCCAATTGCGGCGCCGAGTTGCAGGCGACGACCGATACTTCTCCGTATCCTCGTCCTCCGACTCGTCGTCGACGATGAACTTGCTCTGCCATGTTGGCTCGCCATCGGTGACCAGCTTCACATCGCCCTCCACAAACTTGCTCAGCGGTAGAGCAGGCCGACGCCAAAGAGCATCCGGATCGTAGTCAGGCTGGGTCACGTCGGACCCGGGCACCTTGAGAGGCGACCCGTAAAGAGGGAGTTCGGATAGGAGGAGATCAGACGTGGGCGACTCGCGGAGGGGGAATACGGCCTGGTCTTCAGGAAGCGCAAAGATTGCCGCGGGTGAGATAAGCTCGGCTTCCTCGCTCTGTGGCAACACAGCGAGGCTGTCGGACATGAGACCCGGAGCCACTAGGTCGGACACGCGGTCGGGTCTGCCCAGGGGCGCAGTAATGTCGACCTCGGCTTCTGCTGCCTCATCCGCTCCGGGCTTGGGCGGAGATACGGCAGGGACCTGGAGCTGTATGCGCTCCTCGGGGCTCGCAGCGTGCCATGCAGCACAGGCATGAGCCATAATTTTTGCCGTCGCCATCTTCCACTTCCTCTCCTCGCGAAAGTCGGTGCGCATCCACTTCATCTCCTGGAGGACCACGTCCATGTGGGACGGCGGCCGGGTAGGTTCGGGGCACCGATCCAGTTGCCGAAGTGACCACTTGTTGCCGTGCTGAAGCTGATAGACTCGCCTAAGGATTTTGCATGCCTGATCATCTTCATACGCGAGAAAAGCGTCGGACGATGAGATCGTCTTGTGGGCCTGGTTTAGTAAAGCCCCTAGCGGTTTCATCCAATTCGACCTGGAAACGAACCCTTCGATAAAGAGTGGCGTAAAATAATCGTCCGCGGGCGACGTTCCATGCTGCTTTCCGTTACCGATCGTCTTGTCATCTGACCGCCCGGGCTGCTTTCCGAAGACGACAGTCGAAACTTGTTTCCTTCCCTTCACCTTTTGTTTCGCAAGCGAGGCTTTGTTACGGGGCGCCAGGCTAGCACTTGTCATGTAGCCATGCGGACCCTTGGTCACTGCTCCCCGATCTGATGACTGGGATCGGGAAGACCTGCCCAGAATCTCCGAGACTGACTTTTGCCGCATGGCGCCGGAGGACACTCGGGTTACCGCACGCTCAGGCTGGGGTGTGTCTGATGCGGGCGAGGATCGCGCTCTCTGTGCTGGTGTGGGAGGTTTGGGCTCGGTCGCATGTGCTACCGGTTCGTTTTCCTTGTCGGCCTCCTCCACTGATGGCTTGTCCACGTCCATTGGCTCGACGGAAGGAGCAACATCCTGCGTTGGTCTGGGCGGGGCTGGTGTTGTGGTGTCGGGAACGGAGGGGATGGCTTCGGATGTTTCCGCCGGGGGTGTAGGCGGTTTAGAGACTTCGGGCCCTTTGGGTGCCAGGGTAGGGAGTGTCGCGGAGGCCGCTTCTCCCGTGGCGGATGGCGGTGTTGTAGATGCGGCGTGGGGTGTAGGATGAGATGGTTGTTCCTCCGGTTGCGGCAGTTTCGCGTCTGTCGCTTCATGAGCGACCGGAGCAGGAGACTGACGAGACTCGAGCTCGCCTTGTGTCGCCCCAGCACCAAGACTGGGCGCGTCGGCCATGGCCACATCTCCATTGACCGTATCCTCCACTTTTCCTCCGGCGGCTCGGGCTTCGTCTTTATCGGGACTCGTGATCGCTGATACATCCTGAACGGCCGGGGTAGTTGCGCTCGCCGCGGTTGAAGTTGGTGACGAGACCGCGTCATGAGGTCGACCGCTGTCCGGAGGCTTCGTCGAGGGCGCTTCGGCAACAGGACCGGGCAACGCTGATGAAACTGGCGACAAAGGAGGCTTCGCCGGGGAGGCTGCCTCTCGACGAGGGCCTTCTGGATCAGGTACCGCTTGAGGCGGACTCTCGCGGTCTGGCGCTTGTGGCACGGGCTTCGCAGTCTGGCCGGGGGGTGTCGGAGTGGCCGTGGGTGTTCGCGAATCGGAGGGCAGTTTCGGCGCAGTCGCAGTCGTCGCGGGTATCCCATTCTCCTTCGCTTCTGGAGCTTGACTCGGGGCTGCTGGCAGAGACGCGGTCGGCAACAGCGGCGAAGGACCTGACGACTTCAGCTTCTTTCCCTCCTTCGCCTGAGTCGCGACCGGTGGCGCAACAGGAGCGCCTCGGGGTGCGGTGCTCTGCGCGACATCCTGGCGCTTCTTTTCATCCGTTGGTGCTGGCGCAATCGGCACGGGGCTCTGTGAGGCGGCAGACTGGTGCGTAGACGGCGAGGAAGCGGCTCGGCCATTCGCATCGGTAACGGGGCGCGGCTGGGCATCGGGTCGGCAAGTCCAGAGACCGGAGGACGTGAAGAATCGTAGGACGCCACTATAGGCTAGTAGCGGAGCGTTTGACAGGTTGCCATCGCCAAACTTCTTGCCCCTACGCGCATAGTATTAGCACATTTGTCGAACAAACGAGAAACAAAAATGCGACAAAAACAAATGCGACGCGAAATAAAGATAAAGGGCGGAATATAATTTCGACGCGATCGGCAACGTACTGCAGCAGGTCCGAGTGGTCGTAGGACTTGAGGTCATTCGGGTGCGCCTTGGGCGCGTTGGGGTTCGCGATCTCATGACTCGGTAGCGAGTCGGGCGCTGCAGCCGCAGCGAAGAACTGGCTGAACTTCCTCTTCCTCGTCGACAGGATTGAACTGAAAATCGTAAGCACGCCAAAATCGGTATCGCTGTGATCGCAAAATTCCGCGCAATCGTGCAGTGGCATTCTTACCTTTGTTCGTCCTGTTTTGACCGCAGGAGCCTCGATCGGTCGGCGGGCCCGACCTCACTCATATCATGGGAGGCCGTGACATCCGTTTTTCATCAAAACGGATGTTTCGCTGGACTTGACGGGGTCGAGCGAGATGGGAATCGCAACTAGAGGAGATGAAAATCGCGTTGTGGTGTCGTGGCGATTGATTTCAATTGCTACGGTCGCTGTTCGAGTGTCGACGCAAAATTCCTCCTCGCCTGTGGTGGTGCTGGTAAGAGTTTCTGGCGGAGCGATAGCGCGTTTGTTAATTTTGCTGGCGGGCTGCCACTGTCAGCGATGGGATGGGCCTGCTCAATTCGGGAAGGGTGGAGGACGGACTCAGAGGGAAGTCGCCGGCTACCGGGCTTCTGAGGCCCAGTCCAGGGAGGCCGCAATAGGAGAATTATTACCCACACTGTGTGTGTAGTCAGCTCCTGGCCCCCACTAACGGAGGCCCACCTGTGTTTGGTGGGATGATGATACGGTGAGAGTCACGCATCCCTGGTTGGCAAATTTTGCGGAGGGGCTCGCACGGTCTCGAAATCTCGGTGCCTGCTGCAATTCTTGCCAAGTCGAGAGAGCATCAAGCCACGCGACATCACAATTGAGCCTGTCTTGTGTCATGAATAATGTTCGGTTCTCGGATACCTCGGCGCGGCGGGAACTCTATTCGGGAGTGCCCCGAGGACCAAACATTACAAAGTGCCCGGTACGGAAATCGCCTTTAATAGTAACGGATTCTTCGCGATGGCTCTTGGATATGATGCGATGTTCATGGCAAACAAACGGTGAGACAATGAGATGGAAAAGCAGTGTGCAGCTGCCCGGACTGCGCTTCCCTAGGGGGACGATCTCAGAACAATGAACCCCAAGTCAGCCCGGATTCCGGTACCTAAAATACACTGTCTGTTCACCTTGGACTGATACAAGCCTCGAGACCTGGAAAAGAGCACTAATAACATGGCCGAGATTCAAAAAACAAAGGTTAATCTCTTCAACATTCTAAGCTCCTCTAAGCTAATGCATAAGTTTTTTCTTCCCATCGATACTTTCTAAGAGTCTCGTGCCCTTTCAACATCGATGTTCTGCCTTGATGCTCTGGTGGACGTCTTGTACAAGTACCGAATACATTCAAGAAACCAGCCACACCGCTATCACTGTGTGAATTATATGCACACTAGCCACAGTGAGGCTCGACCAGAACACATTGTGACGGTTCCCCGTACCACGCACGGAGAGGCAGATGGACTCAGCTGTAATATACTGTGTTCACCTACCTGCGTCGTCGTTGATATCTTGTAAGCCCAGGTCCAGGTTTCAGCAGAGAGATTAGAATTATTAACGCAATTTAGGATCTGGTCTTGAGAATCTCTTGGAAATCCGGCCGCTGCCTCAAGATAAGTGCAAGTGCATGCCGGCACTCAAACATCGCGGAGGCGCCTGGGTAAGTAAATGGCGGCGTTGTGGAGCCGACTTACACTAGGCGGAGACGGAGTGGAGATGGCGTCGTGTGGGGCCGAAAGTAGGGGCATGCATGGAAACGGCACCCGTGGGGCAGATACAACACAGGAGACGGAAGAAGACGCTGGATATCCAACACATAACCTTTCTCTCGCTGTCTAGGATGATACAATTGCCTCCAGAGATCCGGATCTGATTCGTATCTTTGGTTGATAGAGTCAAACATGTCTATCGCCACGGCATATCAATCCATGTGCTCCGCATGGGTGGAAGGCCGGTTAGAGAATGTTCTCCAGCGCCAAAAGGAGCTTGCTACCTTGCACGGGGCAATCAAAGCACAGAGGTCGGCGTTGATTGCCACGCTATGTCAAGGTACGGGTTCATTTCCAGAACACAGACCAATAGAGAGAATTACCCGCTGACCTCGTCTGTCCCTAGACCTCTCTACTAGTGAAGCTAGCGCATCGGACGAGGTCGCCGTCACACTAATGGAATCAAACAACTGTACAAGGACTTGAGCTTTCCCACCGCTTTAGCCCTGGAGAAGTCAATCCAGGCAGGCAAAAGTGCACCCGTCAACCCTGATCCTCTTGGACCAGCCCTGATTCAAGCCGCGCCATACTGACCTCTGTCATCGACGATTCTTCCATTAGCTGCTGCGATAGCAGCCGGGAGCTGCTGTCTTGTGGCTCTCTGCGATGCCTCGCCGTCTATCGACGAGGAGCTTCGGAGGATTATCGGCATAGGCCTCGACTAGGAAGCTATAGGTATAGTTCTAGCAGGGCTTACACTTAGAGACGTGGAGCTGAGATCAATGCGCTTTGGGGTAGCAGTGCTCTAGGATCCAAGCACTAGCGAGGGCGTTGGTGCTGAGCTGAGAACATCTAATCCTGCTGTCCGGATCCATGCGCCTTCCTCCGGTCTCCCTGCCGTCTTTGTTGGCCGCAGCGTCTCCGACTTAGAGACAGTGGCATCGGTCATCCTCGGGCACGTTGTGTAATATCCGCGGAACCTCCCGGGCCGGATACCTAGAATTTGCTTTGTGGATAAGTTCATCATCAATGAGCTGGCACGAAAGGTCCAACACACGATGAAGACCGTTAGCGTTCCTTAGAAGCACAAGCACGCCTCGGATTCACTGGAATCGCACCAGATCACTGAGCTCTCGAAGAGACGTTCTCGTCACGTCCTAAAGCATTCAATTCCCTAGTCCTAAAAATAGTCTTAGTCTAATTGTTGTGAACGAGAAGGGGTAGTGTTCTTAAAACAATGGCGCAGCAGTCCTTTGAATGCTGACAGCAGCTGTATCAGCACCATTACTGCGGATACTGTTCTAAAGGTGGCAAGTCTAGTTACTTCGCGCTTCCAAGGGGCGCTCTTTATTCCAACCAGAAGCATGGACTACGGAATCGATGTTTGGAACAAAGTGTATGAAAACTGAAACTGCCTGAGCCTGATATCAGAGTCTTTGCTAACTTTCGTTTATAGAAATGATGGAAATGCTGCGCAAGCAACGTACATCTTTGCAGCCAGCAAGGAGTCATCTTACTTTTCCAGTTTCCTCAGCTCTGACCATTTGTTCAACAACCACATCCCACCTCAGTCTTACGGTATGTTCCTTTCACGCAGCCTCTCTGGGCGGTGTCCAGCTAACCATGGCATACTTAGGGATACCTTCTCCCTCTTCCCAATACAACTCGTTTGAACTGCAGTTTTGCAAAGAAACTTTTTCGGCCAACAAGGCCGTCTTACAGAAGCCTCTTCGTTATGCCGAGGATTCCAGTGCTCGAAAGACAATCCTTTCGTCGTCACAACTTGGCAATCTTGACCTGAAGAAGATTGATCAGTCTGCCGGAGGAACGCTCTTATACTTTGAGCAGGGCCTGATTGTAGGGTTGGCTTCTGCAGCTGTTACAGCGTCAGCTTGCTCGTATTTTGCATTCCAGGGGTTCAAGGATCTTTTACGCTCACTAAGGGGGCTTATTGGACTCTTGCGCTATTTGTCGCTAGACTTTGGGGTTTTGTGAGATTAGTTTGAGTGTTATCCTTTGCACTCGTCTCTTGATCCATGTAGGCCGAAGCAATGCCCATTTGTGAAAAAGTGAAAAGCGGAAGCGTCAGTCATCATCTTAGAATGACAGAGCAGCCTATATAGAACTCGATGCTTACCTGCGGTTTTATCGCTATCATCACCCCAGTAATGCAAGTACGGGATTGACGTGTCTTACTAAAATAGTGAAAGAAGTGCGGAAGGAAGGCTATATTTCAAGGCACTTTGATATATGATCGAGGCGCAAACTAAGGGAGGGAACCTCAGACACCACCTAGAACGATTGGAGCCATAAAACGGTTTTCACCATCGCCACTCATGTGAAGGGTGTGACGGCCCTTGTTATACAGTTCTTCCACAGCGAGTCAGAGCTCATATAAATCTGTTTTCTTGTTTTTTGTTTTTCAAGCGTCGAATACCAGTTCGACGCCCTCTTTCTCGCTTCAAACTGGTGGTACACCTCTTTCTAGTTGGACGGCAACTGCCGCCATAAAATCAAAAAGAAAAGGGGGGGGAAAACAAAACCCGCGAGAATACGAAGCCGATCACAGGCCCCATATCCATAAGGAGACCCGAGTGGGCGAGTGGGCGCAACCGAGAGTAGGACATAAGTGACCGAGAGTGGAGGCAACCGAGAGTGACACCCGGGCCCTTTCAGATAGTACGTACCGTCGGTTCCCTTCACGAGGCAAGACGAGAAGGGACCGATCGCCACCTCTGGGATACTCTCATAAATAGCAGAGATAAAAAGATCTAGTACGGAGTTCCTGGCAGTACATCCCGCCATATGATTCCAAGTTACCCTCCGATAATTTCCAAAAATGCTGCTAAAAGTTGTTGTTGTCGGTGCTGGCCTGGCAGGCTTGGGCGCTGCCATCTCTTTGAACCGGGCTGGGCACCAAGCTCAGGTTCGCTCCAACTCAAATATATGTTTCTTTGCGGGGGTCTAACTCTTTACTCAGGTCATCGAGCAGTCGGGATTTCATAATGAAGTCGGGGCAGCTATACACGTGACCCCCAACGCCAGCCGCATCTTGAAGGAATGGAGATGTGACTTTGAAAAGTTGCAGCCATCCCAATGCAATCGACTCTAAGTGTGGGATTCAACAGGTGCCCTCATCTGGACCCCCATTGCACTATTCGCTTTCTTCCCAAGCTTAACAGTCCTGAGAGCTGACTCCATGGCGCAGGTGACTAAAGAACTGCAAGAAGCGATGGACATTCATGAGGACTGGCTATTGACCCATCGTGTTGACCTACATAATACGCTTAGGGGAGCAGCGGCGAAAGAGGTCAACGGCAGGCGGGTGGATATCCGATTGTCGTCTCGTGTTGCATCAGTGGTGAGTTATGGCCTCTATAATCATTTTCGATATTTCAAGGTTCATTTGGCATTTCTAGGATGCGGAGGCTGGGCTCGTCACACTTGAAGACGGAACTAAGTTTACCGGCGATCTGGCCATTGGGGCGGATGGAATCCATGTAAGTCTTCGATCCGGAGGTCAAGCTCCCAGTTCCGAATCCACTGGCTGATCAACCCCAATAGTCACGATCCATGAGTAGTGTCACTGGGGAGGAGCAGCGGAAGGAAAGTACCGGTCAGAACTGCTTCCGGTTCCTGATTCCCGTGTCCAAGATGCAGGCCAGTCCCCTGACTAGATCACTCCTGGAAAAGACTGGCCTAGATGGTCTGCATGCGTTCACGGCAAGTGATCGGCGGCTGGCGATCTACCCCTGCCGCCAAGGGAAGCTATTGAATGTTGCCGGTATTCATCCTGCGGGACCGGACACTGAGGCGAAGGAGTCATCGTGGCTGGACTCGAGCAATGTGGACCATCTTCTAGAGGTATACAAGGATTTTGGCCCGGAGCTCCAGGAAATGTGCCGCCTGGGCGAAGACGTCAAGTTATGGAGCCTGGTATCTCGTCAGTCTCCAGCGACGTTTGTCAAAGGCAAGCTTGCCCTCGATGGGGATGCAGCACATCCGACCCTCCCTCGTAAGTATTGCCTTGGGGCTCTTCCATTACAATTTTCCACAAGGAACTCCACTAATCATTCATGTGGTACAAACCAAGGACAAGGTGGTGCCCAGGCCTTTGAGGACGGCGCGGCCCTTGGCGCGCTGTTCATGTCGGGGACGACCCCGGCGCAAGTATCTGAGCGCCTGGAGATGCACAACCGGGTCCGCTACGGTCGGTCACTAACGGTCATGACGGTGTCCAAGGCGCACGACGAGCGCCGCGCCGAGATGCTGGATGAATTGCGCGCCTACGTGCCTGACGGCGTGCTTCTGAAGAGTATGCTCTCTTACACGTGGGGTTCCTATCCGGCCCGAGACGCCCATCGCCTACTAGTGGAGACGGGGAGGAATGCCAAGGTGGCTTCGTTGTGAGACACCTTTTAGGGAACATGTTGGCTATGTCATACCCAACGGCTAACAAGAAGTTATGCCATCGGAGCGGGCCATGGCGGGCTTCGAGAGGTAGCCGAGGACGCGAGGAAAGCCGGCACTTCACAAATACCTCCCGGCTCCGCCATACAGGGGTCTTACTCCGTCCTTCCTATAGTATTTTTCTTTTTACCTTTATCCTTTTGGCAGTCATAGATAGATTAAAAGCATGTTTATTTTAAAAGGTTGTATTGTATCGTCGGTGCGACGAGATTTGTCTCTCAAGGCCAGAGGTGTTAGGGGGAAGTGGTGTGCTTTTCCTACATTGCTTTCCGCTCTACTGGTCTGAGGGGCGAGTTGTTACCCAGACTATGTGCACTAGTGTGTGGTACCCGATCGACCCACCACAGAGAGCGTCCACACCCCACTATGTCTGGCCCCCTAACCATCATACCAAGTTATAAAGCAGAGACTCCAGCAGACGATGCTTAGCAACAGCGAGCCGAGCAATCATATAATTACATATAGACTCCATGTTCCCATCATCTGCTAGCGCAATCCCCTAGCAGCTAACCCCAAAAACTTAGGGGAGCTCAAAAGATGGGGAGCTCAAAAGATTGTTTCTGTACATGATTCACACTTCAACAAATCTTGGTGGATTACATCTGTCTCACTGATGAGCGACGATCTTGAGGGAATTCTTTCGGAAATTGGGATGAAATATGTCGATCACCAAGGTCTACAGAGACCAATGGCTCCCCACCCCGGTTCCTTGGGCAAGCCTTATGGGTTTCATGGGAATCAGCAGTAACATCGTCTTCTCACATCATCGCGATTTAGAGATCCAGTTTTACGGATCTTGTATTCAGTCTAAGCAGTTTGATGCTTTTAAAGCAGTTTAATACTTGTAAAAATTGGACGCCCCCGTCCTTTTGATGTCCCAAACATAAAAGTACAAAAGAACTCTAATCATAACTCATAACCACCTCATAACCATCTCAGCTCTTAGTCGTAAAGCTCTTCGTCATCCCCCATAACCTCATCCATCGCATCCTCCCCCTCATCCGACATATCATAATCCGGCTCCGCGCTCATCTCCCGATGGTTAGGCAGCACCACAATCTTCCCGTCCTCAAGCCGAACCCTCGCCTCCTCCCCATCCTTGATCGCCCCCTTGAGAATGTGAATCGCCAACTTGTTCAGCACCTCCTTCTCAATCAGCCTAGCGAGAGGCCGCGCCCCGTACGCGGGCGAGTACCCTGCGCTCGCTAGGTAATCCTTGGCGTCCTCGTCCACGTCGATCCGCACCTTGCGGTTGTTGTCGTTCAGCCGCGCCTGCACCTCTGCAATCCGCAGGTCCACAATGTTGCGGATCTCGTCGCGGCTGAGCCGGTTGAAGATGACGGTCGAGCTGATGCGGTTCAGGAACTCGGGGAGGAAGTAGTTCTTCAGCGCGTTGAGCACCAGCTCGCGCGTCGTTGGGTCGATCTTGCGGCTGCGGTTCGTGGACCGGGTGAGGTACTCGGCGCCCAGGTTCGATGTCATGACGACGATGCAGTTCCGCGCGTCCACAACGCGGCCCTGCCCGTCCGTGATGCGCCCGTCGTCCATGAGCTGCAGCAGCACCGTCAGCACCTCCTTGGCCGCCTTCTCCACCTCGTCGAACAGCAGGATGGAGAACGGCTTGCGCCGCAGCGCCTCCGTAAGCTGCCCGCCCGCGTCGTGGCCAACGTACCCCGGCGGCGCCCCGATCATCCGGCTCAGCGCGTGCCGCTCCTGGTACTCCGACATGTCGAACCGGATCATGGCCTTGGGGTCGTCGAACAGGAATTCCGCGAGCGCTTTGGTAAGCAGCGTCTTGCCCGTGCCCGAGGGGCCGCAGAAGAGGAAGCTGGGCGGCTGGTTGGGGTTGCTGAGGCCGGATCGCTGCAGCCGGATCGCGTTGGCGACGGAAGCGACGGCCTCGCGCTGGCCGACGACGATCCGCCCGAGCTCCTTCTCCATGTTGACGAGCTTCTCGATCTCCGTCGTCTTTAGCCTCGTTACGGGGATCCCGGTCCAGCGGGACACAATCTCGTTGATGCTGTCGACGGTGACCACGTCGGTAACCATGGGGCCGTCGTCGGCGTCGGCGGTCATGCTGAGCGAGGCGTCGGCCGCCGCCTTCTTCGCCTCCAGATCCTTGATGACCTGCTGCTGCTCGGGAATGGCGCCGTACTTCAGGTCGGCCGCCTTGTTGTGGTCGTTGTCGTACTCCGCGTCCTCGAGCCGCTTCTTCAGCTCGTCGAGCTTGACCTTGGCGAGGTGGATCTCCTCGCTGCGCTCAATCTCGCGGTGGTACTTCTCCTTGAGCGGCGCGAGCTCCTCCTCGACGTTCTTGGCGTCCCTGCGCGCCTCCGCAAGACGATGCTGAGACGCCTCGTCCTTCTCCTTCTCCAGGGCCTTAATCTCGATGAGGTACTGGTTCAGCCTACGCTCGAGGGAGTCTATGATCTCGGGCTGGGACTCCCGCGCGACGCGGACCGCGGCGGCCGCCTCGTCGACGAGATCGATGGCGGAGTCGGGCAGCCGACGGCTGGTGAGGTACCTCGCGGCGAGGTTCGCGGCTGCCACGAGCGCGCTGTCGAGAATCGTCACGCGGTGGTGGCGGTCGTAGCGCTCTTTGAGGCCTCGGAGGATGGAAATCGATTCGGTAATGGTCGGCTCCTTGACGAGGACCTGCTGGAAGCGGCGCTCAAAGGCGGCGTCCTTCTCGACGTATTTGCGGTACTCGGCGAGTGTCGTCGCACCGATACAGTGAAGCTGGCCCCTCGCCAACATCGGCTTCAGTAGGTTGGCGGCGTCCATGCCGCCCTCGCCGGATGATCCGGCTCCCATGAGGAGGTGGATCTCGTCGACGAAGAGCACAATGGTATCCCTCGAGTCCTCAATCTCCTTCAGGACGCCCTTCATCCGCTCTTCGAACTCGCCGCGGTACTTGCTGCCGGCAACCAGCGCACCGACGTCGAGCGAGAGGAGCTTGCAGTGCTTGAGGTTGTCCGGCACGTCCCGGTTGGCGACGCGCTGGGCGAGGCCCTCGATGACGGTCGTCTTGCCCACGCCGGGCTCTCCGATGAGGACGGGGTTATTCTTGGTCCGCCGGCTGAGGATCCTGATGACCCTTCGTATCTCCTCCTCGCGGCCAATGACGGGATCGATCTTTTTGTCGCGGGCCATGGCCGTCATGTCAATGGTGAACTTGGCCAGGTTCTCGTGCTCCTCCTCGGTATCCGCCGTCTTGGAATCCACCCTCCGCGTCCCGCGGATCTCGCGCACCGCGTCCTGCACTATCTTCGGCTTGGGAATCAGGCCCTCCTTGAGCATGGCCTGGATGTTGATGTCCTCCGACAGCGCTACGATCAGGTGGTCAACGCCAATGTACGTGTCCCTCTGCATCTTCTGCAGCTCGTTGGCCTTCTTGAGCACGGCGTGGAATGACGGCGCGAGGCTGACGTTCTCGGGCGGCGGGTCCTGGCTCGGCAGGCGCACGAGGCTCTTCTTCAGCGCCCGGTCAAAGATCTGCGGGTCGCCGCGCGCCCGCTCGATGACCTGCCTAAACATGGTCGTCGACGCGCCGGGAACGGCATTCTGCTGGTCCTTGGACTGGTCGGGGGGAGGATCGAGGAGAGAGGTGGCAAGGTGCACGGGGAGCAGCTGCGAGTGGCCGTACTGCTCGGCCAGGGCCATGGCGTCCTCGACGGCCTTCTGGCCCCTGTCCGTGAACTCCATGCGTGCGCTCATGGTTGTTGCTGTGTAGTTCGTATGTACGGGGGGTTATGGAGTATGAGGAAGTGGCCTACAGGCCTGGGAATAGACAAAACTGCGTCAGGTACCAGAATTGAGGGTGGGGAAATCTTGCTGGCCCGCTGAATGGAGAGACCCTTTGTTGTTTGTAGAAATATGTGTACAGGGAAGGAGAAAATGGTTTGTTTCCGGGACGTTGGGAGGAATCACGGTAATTTATCTTGAAGCAAGGCAGAAATCCATGCCCAAGGGAGGAGCTTTTGGAGCAGGGAGAGGTCCTTCGAGTAGCTGTTAGTGGCCTGACGTGCCTACGAGAATGGGCTCGCCGGTGCTACGAAGGTTCCAGAGCGGGCGGGAACCCGCCTGAAAGAGCTCCCGCAATGGTGATGTCACCCCCGCCGGTGGGGCACCTAAAACCCCGCCCGTTGGCTGCAGTGACCAGTGAAGGTTTGCAGTTGTGGGGCATCAATACCTCTTATCAGTGACTCTTATCTCCATGTGACAATTCACGTGCATTCAATCTCGCGACCCGGAACGGGATTTTTTCGCGATAGCACGGATCCGGTCCAAGCCAACGAGCGTCCCAGCCAGCGCAACGCAAAGCCAACCACGACACCTCCTCGAAACTCGGCGGCCCACCGGAAATACCGAACGAGAACCCGCGCGACAGGCCCCCCACGATGAGCGCCGTCCCGTTATCGAGGCCGCTGACGGTCGACCGGCTCGCCGTTGGCGTGTCCAGGATCAGCGTGCGGCACGGGCACTACAAGCCGCGGTACAGGCAGCCGAAGCCGGAGATGACGGGGTACCCGGAGGGCCACGGGGAGAAGATATGGATATTCAGCAACGTGCGGTCGAAGCAGGTGGTGTACTCGCACGACCGCGTCCTGGACGTACGTATCCCCCTGAAGCGCCTCACCGGCGTTATAAGGCGTCGTGGAAAGGGTTCTTTTACGGGAATTACGGGAACGTTAGAGAGAGAGATGACTTTTACTAACACCTCCTCTTGCCGTCTGCAGGTTTACAAGGCCCTCAAGCAGATACCCTTCTCGGCCAAGAAGGCCCGCCCCGCCAAGATCCGCAAGGACCTCTGGAAGCACCTCGCGATGGTCGAGTTCCCCGCGGGCAAGGGCGTCGTCGGCCAGTCCGTCTTCGCCAAGCTGCGCGAGTTCAACCGGCGGCACCTCCTCGAGTGGGACGACAACCTGCTCTTCGACGACATGGACACCAGCCAGAACCGCAAGGTGCTCACGAGGCAGGAGCGCGGAAAGAAGATCCTGGAGCAGAAGGAGAACGCCATCGCGGACCTAGCGGCCGTGCTGGCGGGCAGCGGGAAATCAAACTGGGTCCGACGGGAGGTGAAGGAGGCGGGGGCGGAGGGAGAGGGAGAGGCGGAGGCGGGGGTTGCGCCGCGGCTGTGTGAGGCGACGGTTTACTGGGCTAATGGGATGGATAGGCACCATGCGTCGTTGTGGACGGAGAACGTGAAGCACGGGCTGTTGCCGAACGGTGTGGATTGGTCCGCGGAGCCGGGGTCGGTGGAGCCGTCGAGCGAGTTTACGCTGCTGTCAGAGACTCCTGCCAAGGCAGAGAAGGCGTGAGCGGGCCCCTGCGGGCGAGATTAGACTTGGGGGGGGTTACGAGGACGGCGGTTGGGGGAGAGCGGCCTATTTGTTTCACTATTCACCGCTTAGACGGCATAGGACGCGAGGGGGTGCTACGGGCAGGGAGTTTACTACATGTACGATAAGTCGGCAATGTAACAATGCGTATCAACAATTCATCAATCCAACGGATCATCATCCTAGCTTTGCGTTCTGCCCGGGTAAAACCAAAACATTCACTCGCTGCCTCCCTAATGCGTCTCCGCCAACCTCACACACATCGCACTCAATCACTATGGGTTCCGTTCGTCCCGTTCACGCCGTTGGTGCCATTAACCCCGTTCACCCCGTTGGCCTCCCGCGGGGGCACCTTGAGAGCGAACTGCTTGAGGTACTCATAGTCGGCGACGTTGTCCTCGACGCACTTGCGGATGATCTTCTGGCCCTTCTCGCCGTACTTTTGCCGCCACTGCTCGTCTTCTTCCTCGCGCGTGACGGATTTCTTTCGGGGTTAGCTTCACGACACATTTCCCCCTTTTTCTCCACTCCTCGGGATCTTAGATGGGGGAGGGGGTTATAGAGATTGTTAGGTCTGAGGACAGGAAGGGACTTACTTGGGCGTGAGACCGCGGCTTCAACGACGAGCTGCTAATGGCGTCGTCGTGGAACCCGTTCCACTTCTCAAACACCTTGACCGCGTGCTCCGTGTCCTCCTGGCTCCACTGCAGCATCTTGGGCGAGTAATCAATGCCGGCCCCCTCGCAGTACATCCGTATCGCCGCCTCGGGGTTATCCAGCATGTCGTCCGCATCCAACACAACCAGCTCGTTCCTATCAACCACACCCTCGGCAATGAGGTAGTCGAACAGGCGGCGCAGCTCTGCGTACCCCGCCTCGCTTGGCGTGAAGTACGAGAAGCCCGTCACGGCGTCGAGCGGCGGCACGGTGCAGCGGTAGTAGCTCGGGATGCTGCGGCGCGGGTGCCGGATGAGGAAGGTGTACTGGAAGCGGCGGAGGGTGGCGAGCGGGACGATGGTCGGGTTGGAAGGCTCATCGCCGGTGCCGAGGGACAGAGAGGGCGCGATGGTGGAGGGCTTGCCGTGCGGGGGGAAGAGGTAGTAGGCCATGTCCTTGAGGAAGACGCGCTTGTTGTTGTTGTTGTCCTAGGGGGCGTAAGTGGGCTGTCGGCGCTTCCCGGCGGCCGACGGCAGTGGGGGGATCGGGGAGGAGGAGGAAGGGTGGATGGTGAGACGAGTCTGTGAGTGGGAATCCTGGGTGTCCTCGGGTGCTCGTGGAAGAGCGTAGGGTCGTTCCGTGGGAAGGAAGAAAGCTATGAACGACTGGCTGGACAATCCCAGGACGCACTTGCATCCCCTCTTGCAGGGCCACGACCCCCTAATGGGATGACTGGGCCCTCTTGAGCTGAACAGCAACGGGTGGAGGTATGAAAAAGAAAGATGGAAACAAAGGCCGGCTATGAAGAACGAGAGAAAACGGCAGGTCGAACCTCGTCCGCGCCATCCAGGATTTTGTCCATGATATCCTGATACGTCGTGCTGGCGTGTCCGCTCTTGACCCGGTACTCCTCGTCGTCCTCGAAGCGCTCGCTCATCCGCTCGGGCCCGTAGTGGAAGGGCTCGCCGAGCGGCTCGTGCTCGCACTGGAGGATATCATGGCGGGTCATGAACACCTGCCGTCGTAATGGTTAGAGCCTGGGTGGACGCAAGGGGCGCCGAGGGGTAGGACGGGTTTATGCAGGGACCGGAGATAAGAGCGGCTATGGTTATCTGCATCTGCGCCTACTAGGCTGTGTCACTCACCCTCTCGAAGGCCGTCGAGCAGGCACGCGGGTGCGTCGCGGCGAATATCGGCTTTGGCGCCATGGTAGCTGAACGAAAGCTTCAAGTTTATGAGGAGGTGAGCGTCTGGAAGAAAGATTCAGGAAACGACTTGTTTATCCTGAGAAAGGGAGAGGATTTGGGCGAGTTGGAAATGAGCCTGGGTGGACTCGCTGAGGATGCCGAGATGTTGGGGGACCCGGTGCAGTGTAAGTGTACGATCGTGAGACCAGAACAAGCGCGGCGAGATGGGGGAAGAGAACAGCTGGCTTCGGCGAGACAAGTCCAAGGGGGGAACGATCCGGTACTTGTAGAAATACCCTTCCTCTCTCACTTAAGCATACTGGTAGAGGGAAGAAAAAATCCCATGGTACTTATCGTATCTTAAGCTCCATCTACCGCGAGCTAAGATGCAACTAATGCTCAGATGTTCCTTTCCCCACCAAATCAACGCCGGCGGATGTACATTAGTAGAGTACATGTCTAAGTCACTTTTCTTTTAGGTTTCTGGGCGCAAGTACCGGAAATCACAAGCCAGGGCAGACGCACCTGGTTCCCACCCACTCGACATGCATGCCACCCTATGAGCCTACTCCCCGTGCAGGCGTGGGCGAGGCCCCCAGAAGTCCCTGATTAGAAAAACAGCGGAAACGCATAAAGCTGCATATCGGCAGGGCGAATGAACCCCGATGACCCCCGCCGGTCGCCCACCTCGCACGTACGTCATAGGCTCAGCGGTGCCCCTCACCACCCACACCCCCCGGCGCAGCGTTGACCAATAAGTCCGGCCCACATGCCTTCGTCGCGCGGGCGAGGTACAAGGGTAGACTCGAGCTTACCACCTGGGACTCCGCCCTGGTTACCTGCCCCCGCGTTGTCCCCCTATCACACGCGCCTTTTCCTCGACGTGGTGGGTGTGCCGGGGGACCTCGGTGTCGGGTGGGGCCGGCCAATTGCCGTCGGACGCGATGGCGTTTTCCGGGAGGCGGATGGTGACGGCGTGGGAGGACGCGGGTCGCAAGGGAAATGGTGCGGCGTCCTGGGAGTTCTCGGGGTCTCGTCCTCTCTGAGACTTCGCGCAGTTGCTCGGGATGTTCGCGGGCCCCTGTTCCTTCCACCATGCGGCCCGCTGCCAAAAATAAAGACGCACCGCGACTAGTTCAGTAATCCGGGAAAGACACCTTCCCTCCGCGCCCCACGGTGACGAAACTTGTACTCTTGGCTTCCGCATCCAGCCCAGCCCCGGCCCCTCATCCCCGCGCGGAATCCCCTTCACTCCTACCTCAGGGTCGACGGGAGGCGAGTCTCTTATCTTCCCATGGTCTGAGGGCCCATATATTGCGGAGAAAAAGGCCCGGTACCGGGCGCGTGCCTTGGCAGCGACGGGGATGGGAGATGTGAAGTTTGCGCGAATGGAGGGGCACCGGGCGGCTGGCACGCAAGTGGCGTTTTACCGCCATGATCCAGGGACTAGCGCGGTCTGCAGGTTGGTTGGAGGTGTGAGGGAGGGGGCAGCTGGTGGATCGGGTCGTTGACTCTGACTGATAGTGCGATAACCCGTTTTGGGAAATATCGCCGTCGGACATCGGAGCAAGATCTCCGCTCAACTCGAGGATATGATGTTCACTCTGCCCATTCGGTCCCGCAAATAGTGGTATCTAACATCCCGCCCGCTTTCCATTCCCCCGTCCGTACCATCTTGTAGATTCCCATCAGCTCCTCCGGCTATACCAGCTCCCCAACCACCTCGACGTCTGCGCGACGCCCTCCACCGCCTCGTACGCCTCCCTCACCCCCGCGTCGAGGTCATAGTGGCCCTCGATCTCCACAAAGAACAGGTACTGGAACGCCTCCAGCAGGCTCGGGCGGCTATTAATGCTCGTCAGGTTCAGCTCCTTCTTCCGGAAGCAGTCCAGCACATCCGCCAGCGCCCCCGGTTCCCGGTGCGGCACCGTGAACGACACGAGTGACTTGGTCCCCTTGGCGCCCGGCCCCAGCGCGGGGGGAGGAGCCGGGACCTCCAGCCCCGGCCGCGACGTCTTCCGTAGGATGAAGAAGCGCGTCGTGTTGTCCTCCCTGTCCTCGATGCACTTGGCCAGCACGTCGAGCCCGTACACCCGCGCCGCGATCTCGCTCGAGATGGCCGCGGAGCACCCCGACGCGTCCTCCTTGACCATCTCTGCCGCGCGGCTCGTGGAGCTGACGTCGATGGTCTCCACGCCCCGGAGGTACGTCGACAGGAAGACGGAGCACTGGCCCCAGGCCTGCGGGTGCGAGTACAGCCGCTGGATGTGGCGCAGGCCGCTGAGCGGCTTGGTGCGCGGGCGCAGCGGGTTCGGGTCCGAGGCCGTGGGCGTCGCGGCACCGGAACCGCCCCCTCCGTCGTCGAGGAGGGAGGAGGCGGGCGCGCGGCTCTTGTGGCCGAGGAGGTAGTGGTGGACGTCGACGTAGGCCTCGCCGCATACGGAGATGTCCGGGCAGGTGCCGTAGCGGTTGGCGAGGTTGTCGAGGGTGAAGATCACGGGGCCGTTGGTGGAGTTCTCGAAGGGGACGACGCCAAAGTCGGCGTCGCCTCTCTGCACGGCCTCGAAGACTTCTGCATTGGGGGAGAGGTAGGTCTCGAATCAGTATATACTGCCCGTAGAAGCATGGTCTGTGCATGTGGGGTGGGGAGGACACCAGTCCGTAGACTCTCGGGTGTACTTACCGTCGATGTTCACGCTCGGCCGGAGGTCATACTTTGACCCCGGGAACGACTGTAACGCTGCCTTTTGCACACACGTCAGAAGGGGACCGCTTAAGACGATAACACCGTGGCCGGGCTCGACCCACCTGGTGAGTATACGACGACACCGGGCCGAGAAACGACACGACGGACCCCGCGATGGCGTCCCCAGTCGTGGGAGCTCCGTCCGTCATGACGGTAAGGAACTTGGCGGTTTCGAGATCGGCGACAGCGGGATAAGGACGAAAAGAGACGGCACGGTGAGCCGACGGCGTCTCAGATGCGATTCATGAGCCCGCGTCGTGGTACCCTGCGGCGGGGGTGAAGGAAGGGGTCAGCTTGCGCTCATTACACAGTTATTTTTTGGTGGCACGGGTGACGACAAACCCTTGCAGCAGTCGAGGCGGGTAGCCTGGGAAAGGACGGGTTTCCCTCTCTGAGAGTGATGCTCGAGTGGTGGTCGCGGGGCGCTGGGAGCAGCTTCTAGATGGACGGATACATGATTGTTGGCGCTCTCCGCGACCGGCGATGATGCTATGGAAAATCCAAAAGCTGGGCGGGTTGTGGGCTCGGCATGGGGTTCTGTATCCCCTTAACAGAACAATGTGTATCTATAGCTCACTTACGTTAAAGTGGTACCTGTCCTGCTAGCGTTCAGCGCTAGCAGCTCCCCGTCCTGTGCCGACGGTAAAAGCCTCAGAGCTGCCGTCGAGCCTCGCTGAAAGGCATTCGAAGCAGAACGACATGCCCTCGCATGTAAACCCGCGACGACGACCGTACTACACGGCCCCAGGCGCACAGCGTCATTCCGTGGCCCGTGCGACCCTCGTATAATCCAACCGACCCTCTTGGCACCCACGCCTACGGGCAGCGGGCCCTCGAATCTCGCTGCCAGAGAGCCGCTTTCATCTGCGAGTACTCTGCTGATAGCTACCGAGCACCGGGGTGTTCCAGGGTCCTCGTATATCAGAATTCCGCCGGGTACCTGCTCCGGGTGCCGAGGCCGGCACTGCGTGTCTGAGCCGGAGGTGTCTTGGTCCCCCTTATTGTGGCATCTTACGATGACGGACGCTTGGGCCTGCTTCGCGTTCACGCTCCAGTCACAGTGTCGCCACGCGAAGAGGGGAAACAAGAGGAATGAGGGGAACTCGAAACATTACCGGCTCCTCGGTATGGCATGCTTGTCCAAAGAGCGCCCGGTCACCTGGCCATCTTGAAACACCCGGAGCAGGGTCCGTCTCCCGCTCTTTTCCATTTCCGTTCGCTGTTATGACTGCTCTGCCAGGAGAAACCTGCTCAACATGGGATCATGTACGTGCGGGCTTCCCCTGCATTGTGCCGCCGATCTGCCTCAACTCCCGCCCATGATATCATGGATGCAGGCCCGTGCTATTCTGGACATGCGTCGAAGCCGAACCTGCCGTAAAACCCAGGTCCCTCCATACCGTGCAAATGCAACGAGAACACTTCCCCGCAGAACGCAGATGGTGACCTCATCCAGGGTCCTCACACGTGATGGCTGCCGCCTGGTCCAAGGGTACATGGGCCCGGTGTTTCAGGTAGCGCTCACCGGCTCGCTACCCCCGCGGCCCCACGAGCGCTCGACTTTCGTCTTCGTTGGGGGGTGCCCGAGACAGCGGCGGATATTGCATCGCACAGCTCAAAATAGAGCGCTTGTGGTTGTTTTTTTGGGGCTCATCCGTGGGGGCCTGAGGGCGGCGGCTACGACGCGGGCTGACGATGACTGGGGCTTCGCGAGCTTATGCTGCCGGGAACGCGCTTGGCAGGCGGAATGGTCCCGAGAGGGGTTGCGCTCATGTGGAGTAGTCCTGATATATAATGCCACGAACCCACGACCGGAGGATGGCAGGAGACGGGTCTAATGGGCTACATGCCGGCGTCCTCCCCCTCATCTCCGGACTATCGGGGTAACGGCAACCGACATCAGACGGCCTCGTCAAGACTTGCCGGCACCATATCAGTGCCAAGCCGGACCCCTCTCCTCCAAGAGAGGGGTAGGCGATGCCTTCTCGACGGAGGGGTTGATATTGCATGTGAGAAACCGGTTCTCGGGCGGCGAATGGCCCACAATAGCTGGCGGGGAGCTTACGCTCGATATAGTCCGCTCCGAGGCGCGGCTCGCCGAGATTTAGATTGTCAATCTGGGACGGGTCTATCCGTCAGCTAGGGGTTGCACTTTTACCGGCGCCAACCGGTGATGGGTAGCATTGGCTGTCGCCTCTAAACGTGTGCAGGACACTCTATATTTCCCTACTCCGTAAAATATCGTGGTTCTAAAATAGGATCACGGCCGGGATGGTACGGCTGGCGGAAGTGGGCCTCATGTGTGTTGGGCGGGGCCGCGTGTAAGAGAAGCTTCTAAGGGACTCTTGCCGGCATTGGGCGAGTTGATCGACGGGATCTCGGAGCGGGAGGGGGTTCTCGCCGTCGAGTGTCCCGATGAAAACTGCCGGAAACGAGAGCGACGATGCTGTGACGGCGGCGCCGTTTGAACCGTGATGCCGAGCTTCTCGTCTTATACGGGAGCATGAGGCTGACGATGCAAGGTAAAACGGCGACAAAGTCGAGCGCCTCCGATGGAATCGGTCGGACCCTTATTCTCGGAGTCCCGGACCAAAAAGTGATGTCCACGGGCGCCCCTCCACGATCCTGGCCCACCCGGCCCCGAGATGGGGATCTCTTCCCCAGTTGCCGGTGGAGGTGGCGACAGGATTTCAACCCTGTCATTTACTCGGTACACCGAACACGAGGCATCCCCACCATACGTCCCGCCCGGAGGGGACGAAATGAGCGATTCCCAAACGCCGGGTCAGGTGGGCGCGCATAGACCATATTTTAATGACGGTGATGATCAGCACCGGGGATCGTGAAAGCTCTCGGTCTCCGGGACCGTCTTGGCTTGGCCGGGGGTCGATGATGAAACCGGCCGCGTTTCGAAGCCGGAGTGGTGCTGTCCAATCGCATCCTGCCGTGCGCATGCAGGACCGAAAATAAGCGTGGCGACATGGAACGGTTACATCGAAGATGCCTGTGCGTCGGGCGTCGTCTTCCTGGCCATGTTCTTTTCCTGACTGGCCTCATCATACGGACGCATTGGGATACCTTGTACCTTGCTCTGCAAAACTATGGGCCGAAGCGCGGACGGGGACGGAGAGTCGAGTACGCGGCGCCGTCTCCTCAGGCTACCCGCCCGTCGTCGCCCTTCGGATAATACTTGCAATCTGAAACGGTTAGCCTGGAGATCGTCGCCCAAGCCTGCATCCAAGGTGGGGCCGTTTCCGGCGATGGGGTCTTGGAGACTTTTCCGCGCGCCCCAGCAACCCTGAAATCAAAGAAAGGAGCCCCCGCCCGCCAAAGGGCGGAAAGCGCTTAAAGAGAAGAAGAGATGTTTCGAGTCGGAGCGGAATGGAGGAACGGAGCTCAAAGAAAAATAGCCTTTCGACTCGGAATATCGGCTGTGCTGCGCAGTCCGTAGTTCGCATTCGGGGGGCTTTGATCTTTGATATATCTTCAAGTCCTCCCCGCCCGAGACACATGTCACAAATGTCGATCGGCGCGAAGCTGGAGATTCGGGAACGAACCCTTGCCGGATACAGTAGCCACTGACGTTGGTGCGATTTCCACTGGATCGAGAAATCACCACTAAGCAGCCCCGTCGCTGCGCGTCAGCCCCTAACTCTTATGATAACGCTCGAATTCCAGGGCCCCCGTCCCACCACTGGCGCCCCCATCGCCCCCGCCCAATCAGCACAGTGTTCGTTCTCCAACCGGGGAGCCAATCACCGTTTCAGACTAGCCTAGACGCAGGGAACGTGGAACGCGAGACAAAGGAAACAAGACGAGGAGGGCGGCCCAAGAATTCTTCCAGATTGGCAACCCCGTCCGTCTCCTTTCTCGCTCTCGTCGGTGGGCGATAATAGCTAATACCCGTCTCCGCCTTCCCCAGCTCAGCTGTGCCTCTCCTTCCGCGTCGCTCTCAGCGCGTGCCAAGCCGAGCGTCCCCTCAGCCCCCTGTCCCTGCCGGCTTTCCCCTCCACTGCCCCTGGCATTTCCCCGTTTCCCCTCGCCCCCCTTGCATTCCTTTATACCGCTCAGCCTTCCCGCGCCATCGACTCTCTCACACCCCGATCATCCCATCGCCTCTGCACATCTGGCCACGACCAGCTCCGAACCCAAGGACGGCCGCGGCGAACAAGAGGATTGCGGGCGGGTGCAGGTGTTTCCGAGCTGCGACAGGGCGCTGTGAAACAGCTTCCATTCTCTACATACGACCATTAATACTCCGCATTCTTCCCTAATACATTCGTCCCGTTTTATCCGCTCCGTCAAGCTCACCTTCAACGGCAACCCGAGACCTCGTCCCGAGACGAACGATCCGAACCGATATCCACCATAATACCGCCTCTCCGGGCTAGCATCTAACGGGGCCTCCCTGACCACATCAAGATGGCGATGCTCGCCCCCAAGACACCCTCCTACGCGCCGCTCGGCTCCGGCGCCGGCCTCATGCCCAACGTCCAGGCCTCCAACATGCCGCCCCCGAGGCGGACCCCGGCCATGGCGGCCCCGAGCCAGTCCTTCGCGAGCCCCACCGAGTCCGAGTTCGACGACGCCGACGGGCCCGACTCGGTCAAGAGGTGGGACGTCGACCGCGTGTGCGACTATCTCCGCACCGTCAAGTGCGGCGAGTACGAGAAGATCTTCCGCAAGAACCACATCAACGGCGAGAACCTGCTCGAGATGGACAAGGAGGTCCTCAAGGAGATGGGCATCGACAAGGTCGGCGACCGTGTGCGCTTGTTCCTCGGCATTAAGAAGCTGAGGACGCGCGCGTACGCGAACCAGAAGAAGCGGAATAGGGTATGCTTTGCCGCTCGGGGTCTTCCGAGATCGCAGCTAACGGGATTTCCTAGGACTCGTTTGCCGGCCTTGACGTCCAGTACGCCCCCTCGACGGCGGGCTCGCCGCGACCGACGCGCAACATGCAGCAGGGTTCGAACCGATACGCGAGACAACAGTACGATGCGTCTGGTGTAGACACCTCGCGGCCGACCTCGCCCATGCCCACCGCCGACCTCCGGCGGCAGCGGCTCGGCCATGGAACTTCGAGACACCCTGGCTCCCCAGCAGAGCCGCAGCCGGCGCGCTTGGTAACTAGCCATACCAGGAATAACTCCAGTATGGATGGTTCACTGATGGCTGCCTTACCACAGGGTCAAGAAGTCATCCGCGTCATCTCGACCAACGGCGTCACAAAGGTCGTCAAGATCGCCGACTGCAGCACGTGTGAGGAGGTGATGCGCGTGACGCTGCGGAAGTTCGCCCTCCGCGAGGACCACGAGCGCAACTACTGCTTCTGGGTACTGGACGGCCTCGACGCCGACCCGCACCAGTGCCGCCGTCTCGGCGACACGGAGCTGTGGCGCATCATCAAGGACCAGAAGCGGCCCGAGAGGAACCGCCTCATCCTGCGGCGCGTGCCGGCCGGCGTCCCGGGCGAGGCCGAGCTGCAGCGGGCGGCGGCCATTGCCATGGAGGAGGCGTCGCAGAGCCACGCGCGGGCCGTGGAAAAGCACGACAAGCGGAACCAGAAGCTGAATCAGCTGCTGGGCGACGGCTGGGACGACGGGATGCGCCCCGTGTCCCCGCCCCTCGACAACGAGCCGAGCGGCGTCGGCTACACCACGCCGCACCAGGAGCCGCTGAGGAGGAAGGGCATGCTGCGGCAGTTCGGCGGGCTGCGGCCCCCCAGCGAGCTCATCACCTCTGACCTGACGTCCTACTTCCCCGACCACGCCCGCGAGGACATCGACCGGACGGCGCGCATGTCGCTCCGGCGGTCGACGCGCCTTAGCAAGGTGAACCACCGCCTGAGCGTCGCCAGCAGCCTCAGCTTCGCGTCGGGCATCGCCGACATACCGCCCATCCCCACGATCAACGACGCGTGGCTGAGCGCGGACAGCCTAGGCAAGACGCGGTCGCAGAGCTCGCTCGGCCGCGCCCCACACGGGTTCCGCGACTCGGTGGCGTCGTCGATGCTCGACACCCTGCAGGAGGAGTCGCCGATCGACTCTAGCCGCAAGTCGTTCACGTCGTTTGCGGACAGCAGCTCCGAGACGGCGAGCGTCAGCGTTACGGACCCCGATGGGCACACCGTCATGAGGCGGACGACGTACTACGACGGCAGCGGCGACTCGACGGGGTCCGGGTCGTTCCAGGACATCAAGGAGGCGCTGACGGGCGACGGCGAGGACGTCGACGAGGAGCTGCAGAGCTTCCTGGAGGGCGAGTCGTGGGACGACAACAAGTGGATGAAGGGTGCCATGATCGGCCAGGGGTCCTTTGGCAGCGTGTACCTCGCGCTGCACGCCATCACGGGCGAGCTGCTGGCGGTGAAGCAGGTGGAGTCGCCGGCCCCCGGGGCCAACACGGCCAACGACAACCGGAAGAAGAGCATGATCGAGGCGCTGAAGCGCGAGATTGGGCTGCTGCGGGACCTGAAGCACCCGAACATCGTGCAGTACCTCGGCTGCAGCTCGTCGGGCGACTCGCTTAACATTTTCCTCGAGTACGTCGCCGGCGGGTCGGTGCAGACGATGCTCAACTCGTACGGCGCCCTCCCGGAGCCGCTTGTGCGCAGCTTCGTGCGGCAGATCCTGACGGGCCTGTCGTATCTTCACGGCAAGGATATCATTCACCGGGATATCAAGGGGGCGAACATCCTGGTCGACAACAAGGGAACCATCAAGATTTCCGACTTTGGCATCTCGAAAAAGCTGGAGGCGTCGAACATCCTCAGCGGCGCGCACAACAACAAGCACCGCCCCTCGCTGCAGGGCTCCGTCTTCTGGATGGCGCCCGAGGTGGTCAAGCAGACGAGCCACACCCGCAAGGCGGACATCTGGTCGCTGGGCTGCCTCGTCGTCGAGATGATGACGGGGACGCACCCCTACCCGGACTGCACGCAGCTGCAGGCCATCTTCAAGATTGGAGGGGGGAGGGCGGCGCCGACGGTCCCGGAGCATGCGAGCGAGGAGGCCCAGGAGTTCCTGACCAGGACGTTTGAGCTTGATCATGAGAAGAGGCCGGGGGCTGAGGAGCTTATGCTAAGTCCGTTCTTGGAGCCTATCACTTAGGTGGTCTCGCGTGCCGAGGAAGAGGGGGTGGTGGGGTGTGTGCGAGGGTGAGGGTTGGGGTGATGGGAAACGAAGTCATGATTTTGGGTTCGGTGTTTTACCATTTTCTTGTTATCTTCCTCTTCATTTTTACCTCCTTTTTTGTTTTCCTCGATTTGCGTTTTATACATGTAGATTGATGAAGGATGCATAGCTGGACCTGGGCAACTTTCAGGGATCTTTTGACCCTTTTCTGTTTGTCGTTTGCCCTTGGCTGTTCCAAGGGAGGGAAAAGGGAGGGAAAAGGGAGGGAAAGGGGGCGGATATGGTTCTCTGCTTTTTTGTTTCACATCATGGTTGGTGCTTAGCGTAGGGATTTGATATTATCTTGATTCATCATTCTTCATCCATTGGTTCATTGGTACTTGGCTTTTGTCTCTTGAGTGTCTGATAGTGAAGGTTGGGGATGTTCCTCGTGTGTTGGGGTGTCTGACGCCTTTGCGTTGTTCGAAACGAGGATGGGGGGGAGGGGGTAGACCGTCGAACATGGTCAACCACGGGGATAGGGCGCGATTTGTGAAAGACAAGGCGGACATCTGTGCTGGTACGGGGAGGAGGCTATTCAGCCTTTATACGGGAGACAGGGGTCTTGCGATGGGCGAAGGGGAAGGGAGGAGGGGAAGGGAGGAGAGGAAGTCACCGCGTAGACAGGATGATGGTAATGGGATTTTGGATGGTAGAGTAGTCTGGGGCATCATCAGATGACAGCCGAGGAGACCGTAGGAGGGAGCAAGACACGTCAACTGGTTACGTTCGGCGAGGAAATGGAAATCCAACTTTTAATCTGTTTAGCAGTCATCGCGTCTTCTATCACAAGCCCTTTTTTATACCCATATGCCCCCACTATCCAAGAAGAGTCCCAACAATAACGCCTCTCTCTACCCCCAAGCAACCTATGCATCCCTAAACGAGTTCAGGAGCGTAACCCCCTCGCCCTCCCTCTTCACCAGCCTCCCGACCCTAAACACACCCTCCCCAAGGCCCTCCAGCTCCTTCGTGACGCTCTCGACCTTGTCCTGGCCGACGACGAGCACCATCCCGACACCATTGTTAAACGCCCTCGCCATCTCCGTGTCCTCGACGCCCCCGGCCTTCTGAAGCCACGAGAAGACCGCAGGCCGCGCCCAGCCCTGGAGGTCAATCTCCGCCGCGAGGTGCCCCGGGAGCGTGCGGGGCGGGTTCTCGACCAGGCCGCCGCCCGTGACGTGCGAGAGGCCCTTGAGCGAGCCGGGCGTCAGGGAGAGGAGGGAGCGCACGTAGATGCGCGTCGGGGCCAGGAGGGCCTCGCCGGCGGACTGCGAGGGGCTCCAGGGCGCGGGGTCCGAGAGCGCGACGCCCGCGCGGTCGAGGACCTTCCTGACGAGCGAGAAGCCGTTCGAGTGGACGCCCGACGACGCGAGGCCGAGGATCACGTCGCCCTCGACCATCTCGTCCAGCTTGGGGAGCCTCGTCTCCCCCGTGACGATACCCACCGCCGCGCCCGCGGCGTCGTAGTCCGTCCCCTGGTACAGCCCCGGCATCTCGGCCGTCTCGCCGCCCACCAGCGCGCACCCGGCCTCGACGCACCCCTTGGCGACCCCCTCGACGAAGGACGCAGCCGACGCGAGGTCCAGCTTGCTGCAGCCGTAGTAGTCGAGGAACATGAGGGGCCGCGCGCCCTGCACCACCAGGTCGTTGACGTTCATGGCCACGAGATCGATGCCGACGGTGTCATGCTTGCCCATGGCCTGCGCGATCATGAGCTTGGTGCCCACGCCGTCGATGGCGCCGACCAGGATCGGCGCGCCGGGGAACCCGGCCTTGGAGAGGTCCAGCTCGCCGCCGAAGCCGCCGATCTGGGCGTCGGCGCCGGGCCGGCGCGTGGACGCCACGGCGGCGCGGATCCGCTCGACGAGCGCGTTGCCGGCGTCGATGCTCACGCCCGCCTCCGCGTACGTGAGCCCCACGGTCGCGGCGGGGCGGAGCGCGCGGTGCGCAATGTCCTTGCGGAAGAACATGCCCTCGAACTCAATGTGCGTGACGCCGTCGTAAGCGGCGTCGACGGCCTCCTTGAGGGTGGGGCCGATGGCGGACGCGGCGATGACGCGGCCGCCAGACGTCTTGAGCTGCGCGCCGTCGAGCTTCGTGCCGGCGTGGAAGATGTTGACCTCCGGGGAGGTGGGGTCCCGGACGGTCATCGGGGTGCCCTTGGCGTAGGACCCCGGGTAGCCGCCGGCCGCGACGACGACGGTGGCGCTGTACTTGTCCTGGACCTTGAGGTCGATGGTGTCGAGGCAGCCGTCGGTGCAGCGGAGCATCACCTCGGCGAGGTCGGTGGTCATGAGCGGCAGGACGGTCTGGGTCTCGGGGTCGCCGAAGCGGACGTTGTACTCGAGGACGCGCGGGCCGTCCTTGGTGATCATCAGGCCTGTGAACAGGACGCCGACGAAGGGGTTGCCCTCGCGGCGCATGCCGCGGAAGGTGGGCTCGAGGAGGTCGCGGTCGACCTTGTCCATGAACTCGCGCGTCGCGATGGGGGTCGGCGCGTAGCAGCCCATGCCGCCCGTGTTGGGGCCGGTGTCGCCGTCAAAGATGCGCTTGTGGTCCTGGGCGGCGGGGAGCGAGAAGAAGTCCTTGCCGTCGCAGAACGTGAGGATGCTCAGCTCCTGGCCCTCGAGGAACTCCTCGATGACGATCTCGTCGCCGGCGTCGCCAAAGGCGCGGTCGACCATGATCTCGCGCACGGCGGCGCGGGCCTCCTCCTTGGTCTCGGGGATGATGACGCCCTTGCCGGCGGCCATGCCGGTGGCCTTGACGACGACGCTGTGGTCGACGGAGTCGAGGTAGGCGAGGGCCTTCTCCGGGTCGGAGAAGTTCTCGTAGGCGGCGGTGGGGATGGCGTGCCTCTTCATGAAGTCCTTGGAAAAGGTCTTGCTGCCCTCGAGGCGGGCGGCGTCGCGCGAGGGCCCGAAGACGCGGATGCCGACCTCGCGGAAGTGCTCGGCGATGCCGGCGACGAGGGGCGCCTCGGGCCCGGGGACGACGAGGTTGACGCCGCGGGCGCGGGCGAAGGCCACGAGGGCGGGGAAGTCGTCGGGCGAGACATCGGTGATGTTGGTGGTCTTGGGGCAGAGCGCGGTGCCGCCGTTACCGGGGACGGCGAGGACGGACTCGACGCGCGGCGACTGGCTGAGCTTCCAGGCGAGGGCGTGCTCGCGGCCGCCGTTGCCGATGAGCAGGACGCGCACGGGGCCTTGGAGGAGGGCGGCCATGGCGGGCAGAGGGTTCTGGGTCGTGTCAGCGGGAGAGGTGTTCTCTGGCGGCACGGTCGAGAGCCGTCGTTCGTGTTCGTGCTTGCTCCTGGACGTCCTCGCTCGTGGAAATTTTGGGGTGGGGCAGATTGCGGGGGAGGGGTAGGAAAGGCCGCCGCTGCGCTGTGTGCGCTGGAGACGTGAGGATGTGCCTCTTGTGACTCACATTTTCCCGGGCTTCTCTCCGTAGAACCTTGAGTGCTCTATTCGGCAAAGGGCTTTTGCACGATAGTAGGCTTTGTCTTGCTAATTCAGTAGGCGGCGGTGTTCGTCTCTGGCGGGGCAATTGGCCGTCGCGGGGTTTGAGAAAAAAAAGTTCAAAAATTCGGGCCCAGGACCGGAGCGGCTGCCATTGGCTGCCGACGGCGGCGGGGCGGCGGCGGGGCGGCGTCTTTTTTTGCCCATGGTTCCCTCCAGTGTCTGGTAGTGGCCCTTCCCAATAATTACGGGAGCGTCCACTAAGGAGCCCGTGGGGGCCAGCCCCTCGTGCCGCTAGCGATACCTTCTTTGCACTGCCCGGGTGCCCGGTCGAGCCCGCCTGGGCAGCCAGGGCGTAGAAGGATCGCCGGCACTACTGCGGATGTTCAGTATTCGCCATGTCCATCGATTTCCCGGATCACGGGAATCACGGGACGGCTGATCCAATCCGCCAACGGTGCATGTGCCAACGGATGTTCCCGAGTCCGATATCCAATCCCAGCGACTCATGCCCACGTTCGCTTCGGTGCTATTACATGCATCCGTGGCTCACGTGGACGACGGCCTCGGCGGAGCGCAGACGGCGTCGATCCGCCGCCACCTGTGCTTTGTATTTCTTCGACACGATAGGGCGATCGGGGTACTACTTGTACGTACCGCAAATGGCGGGGACCAAAACGAGGGGCACCATTGACACCAAACACCGACACCCATCGACGAGCCGGGGGCGCGGATCGCGGCCCCATTCCCTGCTCCCCCGCTGTCCTCATGACCGAGAACACGTCAGGGCTCCCTTCCCGGTCCGAGGGGCTTCCCGTGTCCCCAGGAACGTTTGTGTGACGTCTTGGTATGTTTGTCGCTGGCGGCTGCCGCCCACGGGGTGACCCCACGCGCCGCCAGAGCGAACGGGAACCTGAACGGATGACAAGGGCGTTTGCTTCTCTTCCAGCCGGGCACGTTTCGAGGCCCTTTTCTGCGCACATTTTTCGGCCATTCCGGCATCGGTGGCTCTTGGCGGGGCTGCGATGGCATGAAGCCAGCCATGGAGAGCATGACAGGTTCATGTGGTGAGGTCCTGGCTGCCCCACTCGACGATTGGCTCTAGCCGGAGGCAAGGCAATCGGATTGGACATCCAAATATTCGGGGAGCCAGGCTTGGCGCGCTCGAGTGCACCGCTGATCGGCACAACAGCCTGTTTGCCATGCCACTTCCAAACGTTGCGATGAGGCAATTTGCGGAGGACTGTCTCGGACAGAGGCGGGCCAATATATGGGATCCAAGGAATGCCGCGACTATCCGGCCCGATCGATGCTAACGCACACTTAGCAACTTAGGTTGGACGTCTCATGCCCGCTGTATCTAGTTTGGTGATGATACCGGACGCACGGCGAGCATCGATCCTCCGCAGGACAGCCGCCCGCCCTCATCACAATGTCGAGAGCCTCATCGGGTTAAACGAGTTCGTGCCCAATCTCCACACCACAGCCGCGTGGGCACACGAGTCGCGGTCGCTCTCCGGAGGCCCCTCGGTCAACCTTTGCTGCTGAGTGGGGACTTTGGCCGGCCATTCCGTAGCGCTTCTCCGGCCGACCTGATCGGGCCTAGCGTGGCGCGCCGGCTTGACCCCTGTACACATGTCAACGAGGTACCCGCGATGAGTCTTTCGGGCCTCACGGGCGTGCTGGTTCCGTAGCAGCGAAGCAGGATGTACTGTACGTAGCATTATCTCGCGCCTCGACCATCCGTCACCTGGTCATGCGATCCGGCCTGCTGGAATCCCCCAGACCAACCGCCTGGTTCTGCTGCACCTCCACTGCAACCCCGCCGCCCCGTCCCCTCTCGGCCCCAGAGCCCGCTCATAGGCCGGTACAAAGTACATCTGGTGATGCCCGGGCCATGCCGGCTAGTACCTCGTCGAGGACCACCCCATAACCTTAGCGCCAGGTCACCCCCGGCAGTGGGATATTGCGGGCGTTCCAGTCCGCCGCGCTGCCAAGGACATGCCGTGTCTGCTCTCCCGGGTGGCGAGGCGAGGGCACCGATGAAAACAATGCCGAGGACAGAGTCCGCGGGATCCGTTTTGCTCTGCACCCGGGCGTCCGGAACCTCGGGGCCAGAGCGGCCCTGGTGTTTTACGTGCGTGCCTGTACTTGGACGAACAGGCGCTCTTGGATGTCCATGGCGACGCGCTAAAGCACCGCCCGTAACTTACAAAAAAGCGGCGGGTTCCAGGTGGGCAGGGTAATACTTGTAGCGCTGGTTGAAATTTTCTGGGGCATGCTCCACCGGCCTTCCAGAATCCGATCCTGCCAAAGAGGGAAACAGGTCGAGCCCCGAATTTCTTCACGCCGCTTCAATTCCCTTGGAAGTCTTCTCCATCCTCGCCCGCCCCGAAACCTCCACCAGCACCCACCCGCACACGCGCTCATTCCCCCCCTCTCCCGCACCTCAGCTCGAGGCTCACCGCCAGCTAGCGAACGACTTCCGCGGTCCCAACGGGACAACACGGCACACTCGGCGCGACACCGCTGTGGGCTCTCCCCTGCGCGCCGTAGCATCATCACCGCCTCCGCCGCCGCTTTGTGTGCGTGCGCAGCTGCTGCGCGTTTCCTCTTTGTTTCCATACATAGCATCCGGTGCATCGTCTGCGTCCCCTGCACCTTCCGCCTTTTGATCTCGGCACCCCTCGTCTCGCCGTCTCACTTCTCTCGTTCCTTCTGTTTCCTTACCCGAAACAACACGTTCTCTATCTCCCCATCGTTCCCGGATCTCGATTGTCTCGGACCGTCGCGCATCCATACCATCATCATCCTTTCATAATCCGCTACCCCGGACCACACATCCTTGCCTGCGCCCGCACCTCGCCAAGTACACGGACAATTCTGCGCCATGCGCACACCGACCAAACCTTGCCCGCTGTCTTTGTCCCACCCCGCGTCCGCTCTCCTCGCCCTGTAATACGCGCTGTCGGAGGAAAAAGCAGCGATGGATGACGCAACGAGGCTGATCGCAGACCTCGAGGAGAAGCTCGCGGACCTGGACCACAAGGTCGCGACGTACCGGCAGGGCCTCGCCGACGAGTTTACCCGCCACGAGCACCGGCTGCTCCGTGACGTGCCCGAGACGCTGTGCGCCACCGTCCAGAGCACCGTCGCCCGCTCGCTCGTCAAGTATCCGGCCATCAGCCCTGCACTTGCCCGCGCCCCAGCGCTCACCGGCGCTGACTCACCCGAACCTTGTCCCGGCGCGGCCACCCCGGCTGCCGACGCTACTGCTGCTGCCTCCACTGCCACGGCACCTGCCAGCACGAGCACGCCAGGCACAGGTGCTACCGACACGGCCACGAGCACCGCTGCACCTGCAACCGCCGCATCCCGTCCCGCCGATCACGAGGACTCGTCTCCCGCTGCCCCCCGGTTACCTCGACCCGCAACGCCACCGCCCTCGCTGCTACCTCCGCCGCATCCCTCGCCCCCGGCTGCCACCGACGACCTCGGCCACATGTCCGACTCTCCTGAGGACCGGGAAGCTGAGCTGCGCGGGCTTTTCACCCCGACCTTCCTCCCCCTCCTCGACATATCAATCAACCGAATGAGGTCGCCGCCCACCCCTCCGAAGCCCAGATCCCCCCGGAACAGCGATCACATGGCCGCCCCCACCACCACCACCACCAAAATGGACGCGGCCGATCCCGCGCGGGCGGGACCCGGTGAGGCTCGCCCGTCGTCGAGCCCTCTGACCTGCACCCAGCTTCCCACAAGGCCCCCCACCATCCGTCGTGCGACCGATGATCTGTCGACGTCGTCGGCGCTCTCCGACAAGAGCGACTCGAAATCCAGGCGTAGTGCGCTGCGGCGATCTTCGAGCTCGTCGAAGCCCCAGAGCCCCCGCCGCGTGCGCTTCGAGGTCGCGGGGACCGAGGTGCTCCCCACCTCGTCGCCCTCGGACAGCTCCCAGGACCTCAGGCAGCCGCCGTCGGACGGCGGTTACACGGCGCCCGCGCTCGAGGAGGACGACCCGGCCAGGCCCCGCAGCGTCGCCGCCATCCTGGGGCTCACCGACGCTGAGGACAACGAGCCGCCGCCGAAGAAGGTGTCGTCCTCGCAGGCCCTGAGGGCCCTGTCCAGGATGCCCCTCGACTCGGACACCGTCTGGATCCCCGTCACCCAGGAGTCGACGCCGGACCCCAATTCGGAAGGGCGGGGCGCTGACGCTGTGAAACCCAACTCGTCGTTAAAGTCCGAAACATCTGCGGCTACCAGTCCGAGCGCTGAGCTGCGCCCTGCGCCCGCGCCTGCTTCTCCGCCGCGGCGGCCGGCTCCTCTGGAGGTCGGCCGGGCGAAGACGCATCTGGGAACCCCGCTGCGCCGTTCGACCGAGTCGTGGGACTCGGACTCGGACGAGTCTTCCGACGACGATTTCCTGTCCATGGCGAAGCCCAAGTCCTTCCGGAACAAGACGTCACTCGTGTCTTCGCGGCCGAGGTCGCCCTCCGATGGCGAGGAGTCCAGGCCCGTCCCGGCTAGGCGCGCGACGACGGGCACTGTCTCCAATACTGCCGAGGCTCCGCGAGCTCCCACCCCACCGCCCGGTATCCTGAGGGATGGTGCGCGGCAGTCGAGGGATGTGGTGTCGAGCACGGCGAATCGAACCCAGTATGAGGCGCCGGACGGGGGACCAGACTACAGCGACGTCTTCGACTTTGAGGAGTCGGAGGGAATGCCTGCCCGCCCACCTACCCCGCCCCGTGAGGAGTCCGACTCGGAACCGGAGGACAGCCGGCCCCAGCCCAGGCAAGCTAAGGAACCTCTACACATGTACTCTACGTCTCCGGCCGTCAGTATACCCGGGCGACAAGCTGCGCAGATGCCTCCCCGCGCCGAGGAAGCCGCGACCGTGGCCGCGACCAACATACCTGGCACGACCCCGAAGTCGCAGGTCCCCGCCGTGGGGTCCTATCGGGGCCGCTCGATCACGATGCCGGTGGTGGTGAACCCCTCGATCCACGAGCGGGCGGCGGCGCTAGGCGAGTTCAATTCGTTTGTGGGGAGCCTGGATGGGCGGAGCGGGATGGACGATGGGGACGTGAGTAGTTTCCGGGCGAGCCTTGCTGCCGTGGGGTTCGACGGGACGCCGAGGAGCCTGACGCAGAGGATGATGATGGAGGAGAGGGAGGAGTTGAGGGGGAAGAAGGGGTAGTAGGGGTGGTTTGAAGGGTGGTTTTTTTGGGGGGGGGATGGTGGTTGATGGGAAGGAGTAGCTGAGGGGAGGGTTGAAGGGCTGGGATAGCCGAAGGGAAGGAAAGGGAGATATATCCCCGTGTTTTCTCATAGTTTTTGATGTCTTTTCTTCCTCTCTCACGTCTGCATTCGGGCACGGAGCTTCCGGTAAAATGGGAATTCTTTTTATCTTTATCACGGCGGGAAAGTGGGGGATCTTTGTGTTAGACTAGAGGTACTCGGTAAATGTACATGTACGTGTGTTTTCCCGTCGCCATATCTGCTGCTCTCGCCAGAGCGCCTTGTATCTGTCAGTACGGGCCAAAGTTACGTTGGAAGGCACGTCGTGCTTCTTGGCCTGGGTTAATAATCATCTGTTTATCTCACTCTTTCGTACGATTTATATTCGAGGGCCTTATTGCCGTGACGATCGTCTCGCGACATCTGCGCAGTGCTTCGTGTCACTTACACTTACGGCTACATCCCAAACGGGGAAATGGTGTGAGGCGGGAACTTGTTCTTGGCGGCGATCAGTCAGATCAGACAGATCAGCCTTGTTCCGAGGAATCGGGACTCCTGCCGGGCGGGATGTGGTGGTGTGTGGTGTGCGGTGTCTTGGGCTGTCGACCGGATGTGGGCGGTGGGTGTGGTGTGGTTGGTGCGATGCGTGGTGCCTAGTGTGGGGGGGGGGGACGCGGGAGCTTCGCCCCCCACTGCTGCGTTCGGCGCGGCTGTCTTCAGCTGGAGGCAGGGTGGGGCGGGGGCAGCGGGTCGCGGCGTGCGGATGACGGAAATTCTGGCAGCCAGCTCGTACGACGACGTTCCTTTTCTTGAGCATCGAAATCTAGCACCACGCGCCGAACCGAATCTTTGAAGCCAAGCGAATTTTGACCCGACGGAAATTGGGTAACGGAGACGCGTTCGATACGAGCTACGGAGGGTTTTAACCTGCAACTTGATACCTGTTACTTTACCTTGTCCCGGAGGAAGCGGGAGTGTTTGCGACGATGCCGGGCCTACGCATGGAAGTCTTCAAGGTAAGCTCTCTCCCCCGACTCATGCCACCCCGTCCTCCTCCCCCTCTCCCTCTCCCCCCCTCCATTCCCGCTCTGCTATGCCCTCCCTCCCCTCCGCGGGGAACAATGAACAAACAAACGCTGACGCACCCCCCCAGTTCGGCACCTACCTCATCTTCCCCATCGGCATCATGTGGTACTTCGGCGCGAACCTCGACGACCGCTTCGACGTCCCGGGCTTCTGGCCGCGCCCCGAGCACACGAACCGCGTGCCGCACTCTAGGGAGGAGATCAAAGCCGAGTACGAGAGGATCGTGGAGAGGCAGCGGGCCCTGAACGAGAGGCGGGAGGCGGCGAAGAAGGAGGCGTAGGGGACGGAACGGGCGAGAGGGGATGGGAGGAAGAGGATGGGGCGGGAGAGAGATATTTGGCGTTCGGGTGGCATTGTTTCTGTTTCGAGATTGAAGGAGGCGTTGTGAGTGGGTTTGAGGGACTGTATCTCCTCTCCATGGTATCCCTCGCTGTATACTACATTACATATTCGTACATCCACCGGCATTGTCCAAAAGGCCGTCCCACCGCACGACATAGCCTCTACGGCGTCATGAGGTTATCCCGCACGTCAGCCCACGTCTCCTCCGACACGGCGCCCCTCCCGGCGTTGACGTAGCTCCCCGTGACCTCGGGGAAGTCCTGCAGCGAAGCGAGGAACGTCGCCAGGTCCCGCGCGGTCACCTCGTCGTCCAGCGCGACGCCCATGTCCCCCTTGGCCCTCCACATCAAATCCACGGCGCGCGCCTCAACGCCGCACCTCTCCCTCACCACCGCCGCAAGGCGGCCCGTCTCCCCCGCCTCGGTCCAAACCGTCGCCTCCCCCTCCCCGACGTCAAAGTCCAGCACCCCCTCCTCCTCAATCACCGCGCCCACAACCTCATCCCCCTTTCCGCCCTCCGCGTCCACGACGATCCGCCCGCAGTGCTCAAAGTAGAAGAGCGTGGACCCGGGCTTCCCGCCCGCCCTCTTGATAGCCACGTTGAGGTCCTGCAGGCTGCGGAGGCGCGAGTCTGTTTCCAACTCGAGAATCAGTGCTACGTTTCCTGGCATCACGGCCTCGAGGGTGAGTTTCTCGAGGGTGGAGGATTGAGTGCGCTGCTGGCCGCGGGATATGGCGCGCGCGATGAAGTCGTTGGTTGCGTTGGCGGCCTTGGCGGCTGCGATGGCCGCCGCGAGGGCCGGGTTGTCATTCCTTTCCGGGCCGCCTCCTGTTGTGGAGGGAGATTGGTTAGGGATAGAACGTGATAAGTAGATGTAGTTTATACCCCGAGGGCCATGGGGCGCATGGAAGTTGGTGTAGCCTCGGGAGATGTGGGCGGGTTCTTACTCCTAGAGGCGTCGGTTATGGCCTTCGCGAGCAGGTTGTTCTGGGCGCCGCGCTTGCGGTCCGCGGCGCCCTTTTCGTGCCGGATCTTGGACCACTTGTTGTGACCGGCTTGTAGGCGGGCAGAGGTTGATATCGGCGCTCTTAGACGGGAGCACGCGAGGAGTGAGCGGCGGAGGCAGGCCGGGGATGACGCCATGGGGAAGAAAAGCAGGATGTGGGTTCGAGTATTATACTAGAAGGATTGATATAAAGAAAATTATTTGGGTGAATCTATAATATGTTCCAAGGTTCTGTCAATGTCTTTCGATCCGAGTGATATTTTGGCGAGGTTCAGATGCTCACTGAGAAATAGTGTCGACGCTGATTGGCTCGTCGCTCACATAGCGGCGGCGCCTCTGACACCGGCCAATTTTCGACGTGCTTCTTGGCTTTCTTCATCCTCCGATTCCAGGTCCGCCAGGCAGGTCCCACCGCCCCCCCTTAATATACCAACCAACCACCACCAACATCCACGCAGCGGCACTGATCTCGACGACGACCGCACACGACCACACACCCACACCTGCCATCCACCCACGCAAAACGCCCATCACCCGCCCATGATCCACACCTAACGCGAAGCCCAACCTGCCCCGACAATGGCCGAGTCCGCGGCCTCGACCCCGGCGGCGCCCGCCGCCCTCGCCGCGCCCCCGCGCACCACCAACCCCGAGCTCGACCTCGCCAAGCTGCAGTCCCTCCCCGCCGAGCAGCAGGAGCTCTTCCTCCTCACCTTCGTCACCGACCTCTCGCGCCACGTCCACTCGCTCTCCCCCGACGACTGCACCGCCCAGCAGGTATACGTCAAGCGCGAGGCCCTCCAGGTCCTCGGCCTCCCCTCGCCCCAGCCCTCGCGCGTCGTCCGCAACAACCTCGCCCGCTGCCTCGCCCGCGTGCTCTCCCGCGGCGACCGGAAGCTCCTCTTCGAGACGCTCAACGAGCTCGTGGGCATCATTGCGGGGCCCAAGGCGAGGTCCGACGCCGACCTCCGCGCCAAGCACGCCGCCGTCGTCTGCCTGGGCGAGGTGTTCGGCGCCGCCGGCGACAGCGCCATTGGCCTGCACCAGATCTCGTGCGCGGCGCTCGCCAAGCTCCTCAAGTCGTCGCAGAACAACGCGGGGCTCCGCGCCGCGGCCCTCGCGGCCATGGGCAAGATCGCCGGCATGGTGGGCGGCAGCCTCGACGAGCCCGTCGCGAGGGACATGTGGAAGCAGGCGCGGAGCCACGCCGCGGCCGACAAGGGGTGGCTCGTCGTCGTGGCGGCGTGCCGGTGCCTGAGGAGCCTCGTCAGGCACACGCCCTACTTCCTCAACCCGACCGACTTCGACAAGCTCGAGACGGCCGTCTTCAAGGCCGTCGACTCGCCGTCGACGCAGGTGCGCCATGCCGCCGCGGACTGCTTTGCCGAGGCGCTGGTGCAGGGATTCTCCGATGCGGTGCTCCCGCCCGCCGACGGGCTCTCGCGCTCAAAGTCCAAGAGGGCCAAGTCGAAGCCTATCAAGCGGACCCCGACGGGCCTCGTCGACGAGGATGAGGTGCCGTCGCGGCCGCAGAGCCCCGCGCCGTCCGGGAAGAAGCAGCAGGTGCTGGCGCTGTCCTTCCCCGAGATCATTAGGGTCCTTTCGAGCCAGTACGTCCGCTCATCGACCTCGAACCGCGCCCGCGCTGGCATCGGAGTCTGCTACGGCAAGCTCATGAGGAGGCTGGGCGAGAAGGTTGTCGAGGCGAACTACCTTACTCTCGTTGAGAACTTGGCTGTGGACATCCTGGGAGACAAGACCATTGTTAATAACCGGTACAAGCTGCTCATCTCGAGGCGCATCGTCGAGACGATACTGCAGGACATTGTTGGGAGCGAGATACTGGGCGAGCCGGGCCAGATCTCGCTGGCGACGTCGCTCGTCAACAATGTGCTTAAAAACTACCCCCAGGTCTTGCCCGAGCAACAGGAGCCCTCCAAGAGTATGCTCATCACGACGCTCGGAGCCCTGTCTTCGCTCATAAGCGCCCTTGGGTCGGCGTCCAACAACTTTGCTGAGGCGTGCCGTGATAGCCTTGTCCAAATTCTGCCGCACCCAAGCTACGCCGTTCAGGTCTACGCGGCGTCCTGCATGAAGACGTTCTCGCTTGCCTGCCCGCAGCAGCTCCTGCCCTGTCTTACCATCTGCATGAACAGCCTGAGTCGGGAGCTGTCCCACCTCGGCACTGGCCGCAGCTCGCCGCGGAGGTGCATAGGCTTTGCCCACGGACTGGCGGCGACTCTCAGTGCCAGTCCCCTGCGGCCGCTCTACGGATCGGTCGACGTTTACAGCCGCCTCCTCACCATGGCGACGAACCTGCTCAAGTCGAGCGGGCAGTCCGAGCTCCGCGTCTCGAGCACGCAGATTCAGGTCGCCTGGATCCTCATCGGCGGCCTGATGTCCCTGGGGCCCAACTTTGTCAAGATCCACCTCTCCCAGCTGCTGCTCCTCTGGAAGAACGCGCTGCCTAAGCCGCTCGCCAAGGACAACACGGCGACCCGGAGCCTCCTGGAGGCGTCCTTCCTAGCCCACGTGAGGGAGTGCGCGCTGAGCTCCATCCTCGCGTTCCTCCAGTTCAACCAACGGCTCCTCACCGTCGACGTCTGCAAGCGGATAGCTACCATGCTACAGAACACGACGGCCTTTGTGAAGACGCTTCCATCGAAGAAGACGACGGACGACACGTCGCAGAGGCTAACGCCGGCGCTGCAGCTGCAGGACATCAAAATGATGGTGCAGCGTAGGGTGTTGCAGTGCTACATCAAGCTCGTGACGACGAGTCCCGCCGGCGGCGCCGAGGCGCTCTTGCAATCCAATCTACTCACGCTGGCCGTTTCCCTCTTTGCAGATCCGGAGAACTACGCGGCGAACTCGCTGAGCTCGTCTATTGCCTCGGCGGCGGGGGCTTTCGAGACGATATGGGACGCTGGGGACAACTCTGGTTTTGGAGTGGCGGGGCTGGTCAGGGGCTTCGACGTCAGGAACCTCCCCGGCCAGCACGACAACATGAGCGATGTCCCATCCCTGAGCGACGGGACCCCCGAGGACTCCATTGACAGGCTATTGCTCTCGCCGATCTGTGGTACAATCGAGCATGATGCTTCGCTACTGTACCTGGGGAATGATAGCACAACCTCCGACCTCCCCCCGGATCCGCCTCCGACTGAAGTCATCAACATGGCCATCCAGCTCTTCGCATTCGTCTTCCCCCTCGCTCCCGCCAAGGTCCAAGAGAGCATACTGGAGCAGATCAAGACATTCTCCTCCGCCGGCCCGTTGCAGCGCGACCCCGGGCGGAAGGCTGCTATTAATGTTAACGTATCCGCCGCCATCCTCGGGACCCTCCGGGTGGCTGTCAAGGAAACGAGCTGCCCGCCCGGTGACATCACGAACGTGGCGGTGGAGAAGCTCCTGCAGGACACGCTCCGCGACACCGTCATCGACACGGACCCGTACGTCCGTAGCATGGGGTATGCCGCTATAGCGCGCCTCTGCAGCGCGTGTGGGAACGGGTTCACGAGCCACGAGATTAAGTACCTCGTCGACACAATCGTCATCAATAGGGAGCCGAGCGCCCGGGCGGGCTGCGCGATGGCGCTCGGGGCCATCCAGAGCAAGGCTGGCGGCATGGCGTCGGGATACCAGCTCAAGACCATCCTTGGCATCCTCATGTCGCTCTGCAATGATCCCCATCCCACAGTCCACCAGTGGGCGCTCGAGGCGCTGAGGCTGGCGTCCGACGCCGCGGGTCTCGGCTTCTCGGCCTACGTGCCGAGTACTCTCGGCATGCTTGCGCAGCTGTACTCGAACGACACGCACAACCCGGAGATCGCATCGGCCATATCAATGAACCTCGAGATGGAGGTGTCGACGACGGCGGTCATTGCGAGGTCCGTCGACTCTCTGATCAACGTGCTCGGGCCGGACCTCCAGGATTCTACGAGGTCGAGGGAGCTGATATTTGGGCTGGTGGGGCAGTTCCAGCAGGAGGAAGAGCTGCTGGTGCAGAGGGAAAGCCTCGGGTGCCTCGAGCACCTTTCGCTGTACGCACCCGGGCACATGGTCTTCGCCGACTACGTCAGAACACTACAAGAGTACCTCAACTGCGACGATAAGCTGCTACGGGATGCCGCCATCGACGGGCTCTATAATATCATGAGGAGGGACCCGCGGGATGTCATTGGGGTTGCTGAGAAGGGCTTCGAGGAGCAGCTGTGGCTCGTCCTCGACAGCGAGCCATCGCACGACGGCATTCGCAACGTCATCCGCAACTGGATGCGGCACACGTGCCTCACGGAGACCGCGCTGTGGCTGCAGAGGTTCCAGGCCGTGCTGAAGATGACGCGCGCCAAGGTCAAGGAGGACCACGGCTCGGGGGCGAACAACAAGACGGCTATGCCGGACCTTCAGGACGAGGAGGTCGCCGGGTTCGCCGCCTCATCCGGGGTGGGGGACGAGAAGGACGGCACGGCCGGAGGAGGGGATGTCGAACCTCTGCGGTGGCAGGTGACGACGTTTGCGATGAGCTGCATGAACGACGTCTTCACCGTCGTCTCCAAGGACGTCATGACGAACGGGGAGTCGGAGGGACACATGGCGCTGCAGAACAAGATCGCCGACGTGGTGCGCATGGCCTTCTCGGCGTCGACGTCGAGCGTGGTCGAGCTGCGGATCTGGGGCCTCAAGCTCATCGGGGCAGTGCTCAAGATGTTCGGCAAAGCGCCAGACCCGGACTTTGAGGAGGCGATGCTCCTCGAGCAGTACCAGGCGCAGATCAGCTCGGCGCTGACGCCGGCCTTCGCAGCAGACTCGTCGCCGGAGCTCGCGGCCGAGGCGGTCAGCGTGTGCGCGGGCTTCATCGCGACGGGGATCGTGACGGACATTGACCGCATGGGGAGGATCCTCAAGACGCTCGTCACGGGGCTGGAGAACTTTTCCAAGGACGGCGCCGAGAACGCCAGTATCGGCGACCTGAAGGGCCTCACGCCCAACGCGCAGGTCATGGTCAAGATGGCAGTCTTCGCGGCGTGGGCGGAGCTGCAGGTCGCGAGTTCGGAGCAAAAGTACCTCCTCGACGTCCTGCGGCCGCACATCGCAACGCTGACGCCGCTGTGGCTCGAGTCGCTGCGCGAGTTCTCGCGGCTGCGGTTCGAGCCCGACATCTCCATGACGCTAGGGCCGCCGTCACTCTCGGGCAGCCTCGACACCATCTACGCGGCGCTCAACCGCGAGACGCTGCTGCGATTCTACCAGGACTCGTGGCTCAAGCTCGTGGACGCCATCGCGAGCCTCATCGAGCAGGACAGCGACTTTGTGTTCGACGCGCTGGACGGCAAGGCGTCTGAGGGCCCGTCGGCCAACGGAGCGTCGCCCGGCGGCAGCGGGTCCGACATCAACTACCGCGACGAGCCCGTGGCCTTCTTCTTCGTGCTCTTCGGCATCGCGTTCGAGGCGCTGGCCACGAAGCCAGGGCAGAGCGACTCGCTCGAGGTGCAGGAGCAGACGCTCTCGATCCTGCAGGCGCTCCGCAAGATCCTGCAGCCGAGCGTCTCGGGGCAGGCCATCTTCCGCGAGGCCGTCTTCTCGGAGACGATGGACCTGCTGGACCGGCTCGTGCTGACGGACGGGCTGGACGTGCAGGGCGTCATCGTGGAGATTGCACGCGCGCTGTGCGTGTCGCATCCGTCTGCCAGGAAGCGGGGCGAGACGGAGGAGGGCGATCTTACAGAGGACATTGAACAGCTGTTCGAGCTGACGCGCATCATCGTGCTCGTACTCTCGGGCCTGCTGCCGAACCTCGCGGAGGGGAACCAGCCTGTGCGGCACCAGATGACGGAGGAGGCGGTGCTCCTCGTCGGCAGCTCGCTCGACGCGCTTGTCGACGCCGCCGAGGTGTTCCCCTCAGTCATCAAGACGGACCTGCATGCGTGCATCGTGCACATCTTCGCCACGATCCTCTCGACGCAGACGGAGGCGTGCCAGGAGCTTATCGTCCCGCAGGCGCTGCCCACGCTGAAGCGCTTCGTGGCGGGCATGGCGGGAAAGAGCGGTGGCGGTGGCGCGGGCGGGGGGAAGGCCGAGGTGCAGCTGCAGGGGTGTCTGCGGCGGTTCATGACGGTGTACCTGAGGGCGCAGAGGAGGGAGGAGCCCACGTCGCTGGCGTGCGTGAAGAACTGTCTTCTGGCGAGCACGGTGCTGTTCACGGCGGGGAGGAACGGACTGCCGGCTACGGACGGGGTCGTGTCGAGGTATCTCGAGGAGTTACTGGATTGTCTTACGGACCGGATGGTGAGTTTTTCCCCCTCTTCCCCTTCCTTCGCGCCTTGCCACCCCTTTCCTTGGGAGAAACAAGGGGAAGGGAAAGTAGGTACTATGGGCCGGGACTAACAGTGAACAAGACCGCCAAGATGGCAGCCAACTGCATCCGGTCCCTCCTCCTCACCCCGTCCCCCACACCCGCAGACCACTCCATAGCCCGCTACCTCTTCCCGCGCCTCGTGGCCTTCGCTACCAACACCAACCCCGAGGACCCCGCTGGCGCGCGCGCCATCGTCGCCCGCACCCTAGCGCAGTACGTCGCCACCCTCCCTAAGAAAACCGGGACGGACCCCGCCAAGAAGCTCGCGGCGGGCATGAGCCTCGTCGTCGCGGCGCTGCTGTCCCGCGCGGCGGGTGAGGGCGAGGGGAGCTACGAGGACACGAAGCGCGACCTGCTCTCCCTAGCGGCGGCGGACAAGGAGGTGTTCCGCGCCGTGGTGGCGGGGCTGGGGGCGCCGCAGAGGGAGCTGGTTGGGGAGGTGATTCGGTGGGGGGAGGGGGCACAGGAGGTGAAGACTGGGGGTGCGGGCGGGGCGCCGGCTATTGAGTTGAAGATGGACTTTGGGGCGTGAGGGGAGAGTCCTTCAAAGTAGTTTGGGAAATGGAATGGGGTTATTGCTCTTTTTTCGGTGCATGAGAGGGGTTTGATAGGTTGGGCTCGGGGTTTCCTTCTTGCAGGGCCCTGAAGGTTAAGGAGGGTGGATGACATGCATAGATGATGGGAAGGACGGGGCCATGCATGGGGAATATGCACGTAATGAACCCGGCGTAAGGAAAGGGGCGCCGGAAATTAAAAAAGCCGTTGGAAGAACGGGCATTATTGTTTGCTTTGCTGCGAGGTGGAGAGAAGACGCAATGCGAGATGCAATGCAGGTGGCCGCAAGTAGAGAACCCCCCGAAGATGAACACCCGTCACGACCACCATCCCATCCCACGGGCCCGGTTTTTCCTCTTCCCAACTCTCCTAGTCCCGGTGGCCCCCTGTCACGCGCTGTCATCTGGACAGACGACGAATGGAGACCAATGAAGGGAGGCCCGGGGGAGGCGGATATCCCGCCCGGCGGACACCCGCAGCGGAACTCGCTCCACCTTCTCAACCCCTGTGACGCCACTTATATGCACACCTCGCAACCCATCCCCTCCCACCTCGTCCGCATGTCCGCAGAACAAACCCTCCCCAGAACCTCCACGGAAACACGTCGCTCCACCTCCACCTTCCCCCCCGGTTCTCCACGCTCAGCCATACCCTTGCCATCACCTCCTCCCATCCCATCATGTCTCCAATTCCACGCCATACGCTGTGTAACCCCCCCATCCCAACCTCCGTTGTCATCTCCCCTTGTCCGCGCGGCGTTCTCGGCGGCCGGAACAGGACGCCCGCGGCGGGATGTTCAGGGGACCGTGGCGCCGGAGGTTTCTTTCCGGCGGGTAAGCGCGGGAGGCGTCGTAACGAGGAGAAGGGATTTTCTAAGAACGGGCTGAGGGTAGTTGGCACGGACGTCGCGAAGGTGGTAGCGGCCGAGGCGGCGGCGCACGGCTACCACCGGACTTATGTCGAGCTGAACTCCGAGGCTCGTCAAGGAGCGGGGTGATAGTGACCATGTGCGCATTAGATTCAAGGCTCGACCCGGGAAACGATACTAGCAAACATATCTTCTCTCCCTCCCTCCTTCCATCCCCTTGCAGCCCCTGAAGAAAATACCAGCCACCCGCGAAACGCGCCAACCAACGAGGACCACGCAAGGAACGGACCCGCCACCCTCTCCACCCTAATGCCTCTTCTTCTTCTCGGCCTTCTTGTCGCGCCTGTTGCTCGAGCCGTCCACAACGACGGGAACCGCGGGGTCCTTCTCCCTCTCCCTCTCCTTACCCTTGTCCTTACCCTTGTCCTCCCTCCTCCCCTTCTCCTTCTTCTTCTTCTTCGACTCGTGGCCTTGACTCGTTAGCTACCCCCACTCGTACCATGGACACGAGTGGGTCGTGGCTGGGGGGAAGCGTGCTCACCTCGTCGAGACTGCAGCTCGGCGGTCCCCTCGTAGCCCTGGCTCGGCCAGTATCTGCCACCCGCGTACCCGCACGAGTACCCCGCATACTCGTACGAGTAGTTATCCAGCCCCAGGCCGTCCATCACGGCCCCGAGGGGCTTGTAGTATCCCTCCGCCTTTGGCCGCACTCTCGTTAGAACAGATGACCAACTCCCAATGTGGAGGAGGGAAGTGGAGGTCATATCTCACATTTCCTCGCGCAGAGACGTAACCAGCAACCGCGGGGCCAGACGAAGACGAGGCCTGTCTCGGTAGTGGCTGCTCCATGTCAACCGGCATCCGGATTGAGATCTTCTCGTTGGCATTGCGGCAGTCCGCCACGAGAGGCCGCCCCTTGAAGACCCCGCCGTTGAGGAGCTCTAGTCTCCGTTAGCCTGAAATGTCACCGCTCACACCGCAAAAGACTGCGGACAGGGAGGTGATAAGCACTCGCAGGGGAGTGACCCACGGAATGCCTTGCAGTAGTCTTGGTACCCGAGGACCCTCACCCACGCGTGGGTGCTCGCGTTGAAGACCTCCACGTAGTCAACCTCGCATACTGTCCGGACAAAGTCCTTCAGTTCCGTCCACTGCGTGTTAAAGGGGAGCTGCATCCGGTCAGCGACGCTCCCACCTCGAGGAGTAACGAAAACACGATTCTCCCCAGCTGGGAGCCATGCGATGCAGGGGCGGGGCGCACGTTGGAGACGGTAACATAGTATATCCCAGTTTCGTTCCCCGCCTCAACCTCCAACATTGCAGTCGGGTCCGACATCTCGTCTGTGCACCTGCGTGCTTGGTAAGACGACAGATCGGATCCAAGATTCGGCACCCAGGAATCTGGTTGTGTAGGACGCAGATGAGGCGCGAACACGGACGTCGCTTGCATATAATGTGATAGGTAGCTTTACAGGAGGAAGCTTAGATGAACGCAGTAAAAGGAAGCACCCGCTGCCCGTCGGTCGAGGAGTTCCACTCCAAAAGGGCTCTGGCTACTTATACACCATCAACGCCCAGTCCCTTTCCTCCAAACTCAAAGTCGACCCTCACCACTTTCGGAACATTGCCCTCTTCCTGGACAGATGCGGCTGGTGGCGGTCCTCTTAATGCAGATGAAGTGCCCCCATGCAGCGGCTGCTATGTCGGAGGGCCAGCAGCGTGTCTACAACCTTGACCGGGTATGCTGCCTGAAGTGAGGCCAGGGGTCAGGGACCCCGGCCATGAGTGGCTCAGGTCTCCTTGGGATGTCCTCATCTGCAGCAAACACGTCTGCAAGTTCGTAGCCGAACCCGAAAAAAGCACACACGGCATGGCCTTGCGGACCGACCGCTGCAGCCGGCTGCCGTTGGCCTTCGCGCGTTTGCCATGGAGAAGGAGCCCCACGAGAATACTACTCAGCAAGCGGATCCTAGTCGATTAGGCAACAGCCCCGGCTGTATTTTGCGCGAGGAATAAGCTCTCAAGACACCCCGCATGAGTGCTTGCGCATGTACCCAACATTCGGCGGACGGTATTCTTCGGAGGCCAGAAAACGAAAGTGGTTGAAGAGCGCAAGTTTAGCTAGTGGCAAATGGTCCTTGCTGAAATGCAAGACCACCATGCGGGTCTTCAAGCACTCCCAGCGGCCGGGCAGGTGGAATAACAGCAAGCTCCCCACTGGAGGATGGACTGGCATGAGAGCTCTCCCGGGCAGATCAGAAGGATCCCAAGCGTGCGGCCCGAGACCATCCCCACCGAGTCATCGGCTTCGAATGGACGTGGCGGCAGTTCTTTCAGAACATGCCACCCCTCTTGAGTGATAACGGTGCGTCTCGCCTTACGGGTGATGAGGCTTCGACCAGGTTGCAGATCCCGAAGCGGACATGGGCCGACAAGAGAGCAATGGCAAACATGGCCCAGTTAACCGGTGTGCCTGCTGCGGGTTCGAACCGCAGGCGCCTCAGTAGTGTCAGGGTATAAAGTCGTGTTACGCTTCAAGCCTTGTGGTTGCACAAGACCGGAGTGGGCCCTCGTATCCCATGCTCCAGCAGCCCAATGGCGCAACACTTCGAGGCCTCGAGGTAGCATGGCGTCCTGCCAGGATGGCTCCTGTCAGCCACTGAACTGGGACGGGGCGAGGTACGGCTGCTGCTGATGTTCAAGCCAGAGCTGCTCTCCACACAAGATTGGTTCGAATGGAGACGTTGATCCCATGTCAGCCAATAGGCCGCCCAATAGATTGATTCCGGTCGCGCTACAAATGTGATCTTGTATTCTTCGGACCTCGCCACGAATCGGATGGCGACTTCCCGTGTCCAACTGCCAGCACAAGGGGGTCCTGTTCTCTCCATATCGTCCGTCCCCTTTAAAGTCCACCTGCGGGAAAGTGGTGAAGGGCTGTATTTCGGCCTAAGGGGGTAAGGATTGACATGACTAGGAGGCCAAGGCTGCCACAGCGGCTTGAGAAGACGATGGAGGAAGGGCAGGCGGCAGGGGAGAGTTGGTGCGTTGTCCCCGAGGCTCGAGGAGCACCCGGGGTACGTATTGACTCGGCTCTCAACTGAAGACTGAGGGGGGTATTGCCGGAGAACAGTTGTGAGGTTATGTACGCGGAGCCTTCTTGAAAGAGAACGTGTCTTCAATCGTATAGGATGCGTCGTCGTCAGTGCCATCCATCAACCCCGTATCCACGTCCATGTGTGATACTTGACCAAACAGCTTGTTGTCGGATGAGGCAGTCCCGGTGGAAGGGCTCGGATGAACATGTCCCCAAGGCGGCTGGGTCTCTTCTGACTCGGATAGGGCAACAAGTAGGTACCGGTTACTGTCCGCCACAAGCATGACACCGGGACTCCCCACAGAGTCGAGCCAGGATGCCTGCCACTTCGATGCAACCCTGCTGTTGGGAAAATGTTCGGCGCAGTTTAGCGGCCTTGGCCCAAAGGACAAGGGGTCCCAAGTGAAGACGACGCCGTTGTAGTCGCTGCCGTCACACGCAATCAACAGCAGCTCGGGGATCGACGAATGCCAGCGGAATGATGTGATATCGGAGGAGAACATGAGGACCGCGCGAAGCTCCGTGGCAGACAAGTCCCAAATCCAAACTGTACTAGGGCAGTCCTCAACCTTGGTCGCTAACAGTGACGACGAACTATCAAAAACAGCGGCAATGCATCCCGAGCTCTTTTCCGTCGCACTGTTATTGCTAGCTGACGGACCAGGGGGCGAGACCGCTTGAGTAACCTTGACGAACGTGTGGGTCACGCGTACCGGCGGTGCATGAGATGGAACGAGTTGCTCTTGCCAAATCTAGGTGGATATGCGCGATCAATAAAACTTCTTGGCCGTTGTACACGGCCAATGCAGTGATAGAAGACTTGCAAGACAGGCCGGGGGGCATAGGCACGTGTTCAATATGGAAGAAGCGGCGCCAACGTTCTGGTGGCACTTACCTGCAGAGTATCCTTCGGAGCAATGGGGGTTGCTGGGTGGTGGAGTCTGGTTGTCTCCACGCCGCTTGACACGTCAAGTATGTACGTGAACCGGGTGTGGTCACACACAACTATTTTGGCTGCGTCCGGACTGAGCTGGCATTGTCTGATCCCTGGCCCTAGCTCGGAGTGCTTTAGCTCCGGCGACATGAGAGTCGTGCTCGGCTTGGTCCAGGTGCGGAATAGATGGCCGTCTGGCGTGTAGAATAGGATCTTGTGTCCCTGAGAGGGTGATTCCCAAGCGACAAGCCACTTGCCACCCAAAGCCCAGAACAGGCCCTGGGTGTCGATCAAGTCGGGATACCAGGACCGCTGAACCTCCCACGTAGTGGGTGCATGGATGCTGATCACATCCCTGCCAGACGTTCGGGTAAGGACGGCAAGGTGAGAGGTCTGCGGGCGGAATGACGTGCACCTCGGGGCGGAGAGCGGCTGATAGAACTTGGGATTGTTAATTTCAGCCACCTTTGACGACGACAGATCGAAAATAGACAACTTGAGGCCGAGTGCAGCAAAAGCACATATGAAGCCGTCATCCGGACCGAATCGAATGAAGGTTGGCTTCGCAACAGCCGGCGGTGGCACTCGGATGACGGCACGGAAGTCGGAGCTCAGGGCTCCAAAGACATGGATCTGGCTACCCGCCGCGACGAGAACCTTGTGGGACGATGGTGACCAGAGAAACGAGGTGATGGCCCCGGAAAGGTCGGCCAGCGGCAGGGAGACCTCGTGGACTGTATTGAGGCTCTCTACGGAGCGGATGTTGACCTTGGAAGAGAGAAGCGTGGCGATGAGCTTCCCATCAGGGCTGGGGATGCAGTGCGGTGACGCTGATCACATATTATGTCCGTATTAGTCTCCATGCCTGATCGGAAGGGTGGACCCGGGCGTACATCTGAAGGGTGGTGAGAACATGATGGGCCAAGCGTGTTATGCGGGAATACGGCAGGCAGGAAGGAACGAGGCAGAGCTGCGTCGAGGTAGCAAACGAAGAACGACGTGGGCGGCTCTGCGCTTATACACCGGCATGGGTGCCTGAAGATTTGAGATACCAAGAAGGAAGTGGGTAGGACGGGCTTTGTAATAGGAGGGGCCCAATGAAAGTAGGGACTCGTAGTGACGTGGTGCGCCTGATCATGTGTCGGGGTCGACGGTGTCGAGACAATTGATTGTATAGAGAAGGTGTGACCAAGACCCTCGCGCTGTTCCTGCCTCCGAGGAGAAACGCGGGTTGCCGTTCGCGAGTCGCGCCTACCCCACCAGAACATAGCTCCGCGGTGCCCCTCCATGCAACCAATCAATGACGTCGACTTAGTCATGATCGGAACGGCTCGTCTCAAAAGCGGCGGACTGGGCCAACCGGAAGTCATCTCAGGTAACCATCACACTCGACATCTCAACCCTAGCAGAGACTGTGGCGAACGACGGTTGTACCGACGTCGAAACTGTTCCAATCTAAACCTGTCTTCGGCACTTCCCCTCTTTCGGTGCTGCTCTCTACGGAAGCTTGACAGGCTTCGCGCATAAGAATGGCCGCGTCAAAGCACACCCTTTATCAAATATCTTAATGCTCCATCGTTCTGTTCTTAGCCTCTGTATATATCGCACATCATCTTGGCGGCATCTACCTGGAATCTTAGCATCTCGTTCCCGCTCAGGTGAGAACTCATACTAAGGACCATGTCGTCTCGTGCCACACTCGTCTCCGCTGCCCGGAGGCACGCCTCATCGCCGACATGCTTGAACGGCATCCAACCATCAGCCACCACGCCTTGCAGGCTAACCTCTCAGCGACTTTCAAGAAGGAGTTTCCATCAAACCGTACTCTTGAGAGGCTCCCTTGTCTCACAGGGTGAAGAGCTCCGTGGGACTACCCGGCAAGATCGCATCAAGAATGCGAAACCCTTCTCCGACTTCCTGACCGACACCTTCCATCGGCAACACGATTATCTGCGCATCTCGGTCACCGAGAGATGTAATCTTCGCTGTCTCTACTGCATGCCTGAAGAGGGCGTCCCGCTTTCCCCCTCAAAGGAGCTCTTGACCACGCCCGAGATCGTTCTGTTATCGTCTGTCTTTGTGTCTCAGGGCGTCACCAAGATACGTCTTACCGGGGGGGAGCCGACGGTCCGGAAGGACATTGTACCCTTGATGCATCAGATAGGGGAGCTGAGACGCCATGGTCTGCGAGAGATCTGCTTGACTACGAACGCCATCTCCCTTCACCGAAAGCTCGATAGCATGGTCGAAGCGGGTCTCACGGGCATAAACTTGAGCCTCGACACGTTGGACCCCTGGCAATACCAAATAATGACGCGGAGAAAGGGCTTCGAGGCTGTCCAGAAAAGCATTGACAAGATCTTCGAGCTCAATCGTCATGGTGCCGGCATCAAACTCAAGATCAACTGCGTCGTGATGCGGGGCGTCAACGACCGCGAGATCATACCCTTTGTGGACATGACGCGAGACAAGGACGTCGAGGTGCGGTTCATCGAGTACATGCCGTTCGACGGCAACAAGTGGAGCAAGAAGAAGATGTTCAGCTACTCGGAGATGCTAGATCTCATCAGGGAGAAATACCCTACCTTGCAGAAGGTGCAGGATCACAAAAACGACACGAGCAAGACGTGGCATGTTCCCGGCTTCGCTGGCAGGCTCGGATTCATCACTAGCATGACGCACAACTTCTGCGGCACCTGCAACCGCCTCCGAATCACGAGCGACGGCAACATCAAGGTGTGTCTTTTCGGCAATGCCGAGGTATCTCTACGCGACGTCTTGAGGAAACTCAACAACGGAGAGCCGATTGACGACGCGGCATTTGAAGCGATCAAGCAGCTCAGCATCCAAAATGCCAACTCTTCACAAGCCGCCGATGGCCCGACTCCGCTGGTCAACCAGGATGAGCTACTCAACATCATCGGCACGGCGGTCAAGGGGAAGAAGGCTAAGCACGCGGGCATTGGGGAGCTGGAGAACATGAAGAACCGGCCCATGATCCTCATAGGTGGGTGATGGTCCTGCTACCTTGCGTTGCCGGTTGCGCCGCCAGGTAGATTCCTTCGGCATGGAGTCGGTCTTTCTTCAGCGGGCTTTTGTATCGATATAGCCACTACGCGTAGACGGATTTCCAAAACCGTTATACAAGGACCTGGACTAAGTAGGCCGTCTAGATTCAGGTCTCGCCTCAAGCCGTGCTCCATGGACCCGTGCCAGGAAGGGGCTCTTTTTATCGCAACCACCAACGTCGGCGCTCGACCCATTAATGTTCACCGGGACCAGCGCGCTCTCACATCTGAGGTTGTTTTCGACGACAAGACGCCTGCTGGAGCAGTCGCGAAACAAGCCAGCAGCGCCCCCGGAGAAGTTGACACATGTTTCAGACTCAGGCACCGCGCGTATGGTGTCCATCTCCGAAAAGGCTGTAACCGGGCGCGTCGCGACAGCTGCCTGCAGAGTTAGATTCTCGACCGACACGGCTATAAAGCTCATTAAGGAAAACGGCATGAAGAAGGGCGACGTCCTGGGAGTCGCCAGGGTGGCGGGAATCATGGCATCGAAGAGGACCCCCGATCTCATCCCGCTGTGCCACCCGATCCCAATCTCTCACGCCGGTGTCGATCTCGAAGTGGATACCGATGACAACTCCATCGACGTCAGGGCTACCGTGAGCTGCGACGGGAAGACGGGCGTGGAGATGGAGGCAATGACGGCGGCGTCCACGGCGGCGCTGACGATATACGACATGTGCAAGGCCGTCGACAAGGCCATGGTCGTCGACGGCCTGCGAGTGGTTCTCAAGGACGGCGGGAAGAGCGGCCGGTGGGAGATGCCGTGATGCCGTGGCGCCTGGGCTAGGGCGTCCCACGACGCGTCACATCTGCCGCCGGTGCAGCGTGGGATGGGTTGCATCATGCGGCTCTTCGACTGGCACCGCGTCGAGGGGCATTTGGGCGCTAAGCGAACCCCTCCTCTTGGGCGTCGCTCATGGGCGAGGCCGACGTCGCGGGGTCGATGATCCCCTCTACATAGGTGGAAGTGGATTTGTCTAGCTTCCCATCCAACTCTTTGCACGCGGGAAGGGTCATGCGGAAGCGAAAGGCGGTCTGACTTCATTGGAAGCTCCGTCGAATACACAGCTGCCCAGAAACAATGAGGGGTAAATTTACCCCGCCATCAAGAGCTCCCCAGAAATCACCTCACAGGAAAACCTGTTCGTGCCCAATGGCTTGTGACGAAGATCAACCCTTCCTGGGTCCAGAAATTAGAACCCTCGTCTCGTGATATGCACGAAACCCACGAAGCGGCATCCTCCCACCCGCTCCTACATCCTCATCCCGTCGCCGCATCTCTGCTTGACGAGACGCGAGACGGCGATTGGAAGGCTCGGTGTGGGGTGTGGGGATCGTGAAGGGCGGTGAACAGGGAGTACCTTTCGCCACACTGCCACCCTGGGGCGCTGCCCGAGAGGGATCTCGCGAGAACTTGCCTGATTGGGCCGTTCTGGGAGCGCTGCAGCTTGTGCCGAGGGGTGGCCCGTGGAGTCCGTCTTGGCAAGTTTGGGAGTTTGGAGGAGGGAGATTTGGGTGGGGGAATTTAGACGCGGCCAATGAGAGTTGACATATTTGCAGGCCAATGGGAGACATGCGATAACGGATTCGACCTCGGGGGCAGATGTGGGGTCCGTTTTGGCGGGCCCCACCGTTGGCGCCAAACGGTGCTCAAGGACGGACCGATTCTCAAATAGTTGGTTAGCAGCAAGGAGCTATGTTCCGTGGGTCTATCGCCTTGGAGGCCAGGACACGGGGCGCCCGTTTCGCACCGTCGGAGGGAGGAAGCCTCGCATCGATCATGACGTGGGTCTTTGGCGCGGGGCGTCACGATGGTGCACACCGGCCGCGAGATCTACAGGGTGTAAGCGAATGGATCTCCTGGCCGATGTTCCGGGGAAGCGCCACCGTGACGTCGGAGGCGATGAGTTGGTTGTCTTTGGCAGGAAGGAGGCGTCAAGGGGCCGGCGATGTCAGGATATAATCTTGGAATTTAGGAATCCCGCATCCAGGATGAGACCTCCGGCGCCGGAACCCGCGAAGACATGGGGCCGGAATACATGCCCCAGCCGCCCACCTACCAGCGTTCCGAAAAAAAGCACCCGAGGCGAGACGAGCATTCGGGTTCGCGCAACTTTATGCAGCGCTGACCTGTCCGCCGAAGCGCGGTTCCACGACATCAGGCTCTCTCTCTCCCACGCATGGGCCGGGAGACGGGTGATAAAACATAGCCGTCCCGTCCCCTTCCCGGGTTGTGTCAAAGTGCTTGCAGGCAGGCGGTGGCGCTCGGTGTGAAACCCCGTCTCACTACCGAGTACTAAAGTAGTTCCCACCCTCTTCCTTATTGACACGCGATGGTTGGGAGACGGGGAGGTGGGGCGCGGCACGGACGCCGTTGCTACCGGGACGCGGCACTTGAATAGAGTACCGAGTGAGCGCCAACGAACGAGTCCCGGATGAACACTTGCGCGGAATACGGCCGGTTTACTAAACGGGGGACGGAACGCGGCTTTACTAGGCGGGCCGTCCGAAGTAAAAGGTCCGAGGAGAAACGCATTCTTTTTATAGATGGTGGAGATGAGATGTTGGAGGCTACCCGCATGGCGCCGGCGCGCATTCTAGAAGCTCGACAGGTAATTTCCCGCGGGTATCCGCGAGTTGCGGCAGTAGACGCACGTGCCAATAGTACCTCTCGTACAACGCTCACAATAAAGACGAGTATTGCGATTTGACTGACCTGTGTTACGTGGAGAAGAGCGTGAGGGCGAGATGGTCAGTTCTTGAAGGGGGGTATAATTGAAACTATGGTAGATCTTCCCGAGGGAGGACAAAGATATTGTGCTGCGCGAGGACCGGCAAAGGGGGAGAAGCCGAGGGACAATGTGTGAATATGCGGGTAGATAACACGGTGTAGGTGGGGTTGTCGCGTGGCCAGCGCGGGATCGTTCCTCGGTGCTTGGAGACGGTGGAGAGCTTCCCAGGCCAAGCAACCAAGTCGACCTCTCCGCCGTCAACACCGAAACGCCGAGACTCCCCGTCGGCGCCCGCCGCACTCCATCCGCGCCGAGGCAGTCGTGCTGGCAGAAGACCTTCGAGACAGGCAGTTGCTGAATCTCCGTGCCCGGTGAACCCTGGATCATGGAGCGGCCGTCCTGCTTCGTCGTCGTGGGTAGATCACAATCCTCGTGAGGGTGGGATGATGGTCTGCGCGAACGTTGAGGGCTCCGACTTCGCATACAACTTACAAGGAAGGGCGGGGCGGCCTTGGAGGGGCAAGCTGCATGCGCCGAGCATCCGTATGCGACGGCGAGTCCAGAAATGGGCGCCGTGCATATGCAGGGTGGGAGGGGTCGAGATCGCTGGGGACGGCGGCAGCCAGCTCAGGTTGCTCGAGAGTGCGGGTTGCTTCCAGCAGAATGCTCCCAGCACGCGCTCTCGTTAACTCGTCGTGTCCACAGCATGCTGTGCCACCAAGTTGCCAGATGTCCGGACAAGAAAACCAACCTCCCCGACGCTCCCTCCTTCTAATCCTGCGTTCGGCGTATTGCGATCTTCCCGTATGCTCCGCCCGCTCGCCTCCGCCCCCCTCGCCCTTGACAGCCTGGGGCAACCCGCGTCCCCTCAGACAGGGGTCCTGGCACAAGTGGAATCGCACTGACCAAGACGGGCGCTCCGACGGGGAGGGGGAGGGGGGCCACAGTGGGTCCGGATCCTCGTTCGGATGTCCCAGTTAGCTTCGTACTCCGTAATGGGCGCCGGCGGAGTGGGTGGCGCTGAGTCTATTATGTAAGGTTAACTGCGAGGTACTCGGTTATTGCAAAGTACGGGGTTGCGGAGGCGGGAGCGCCTGGGCGCGTTCGTGTCCCCGTGACCCCATGGAGCCGTTAGGGTTTGAGACAGGCAGTGGTATAATCGGCCGAAAGACGGCGCCATGACGATTGGCGAGGCAGCGGTGGCACTTGCGATGAAGAAACAAGTCGCCGGGGGCCTGGGCGCTGCGGGCACGAAGAGTGGGCGACGGTAACGGTGCCGATGTGACCTGTAATATCAGCTCCAGATCTGTCCGTCCAGGCGCACGGTTACGGTGACGTTACGGTCGGGGCACCAGCAAATCCAGGGCCTCCCCCGCGTCCTTGCTCGCGCACATGCATTTCCTGGCCTGTCATATTACATTCTGATCTTGATAATCACTTTGTTCCCCAAGCCCCGTCGCCAGCCCGGGAAAGCAATTCCCCCCTGCTGCTCCAGCCACGAAAAACCAACCAGCCGAATCTTGGCACGTTTTTCTTGCTGCCATCGATCGGCCCTCGGCCGGCTCTCCTCGCCTGAATTCCACGGCTTCCCCGATCATCACCGCCATCCGCGCACGAAATACATCACCTCCCTCTCGCGTCCGGAGATCCATCTCCATCCTCCCCGGTCGCCATCGCCATACCGGGTAATAGCCCCGCGAACTCGAGTCCCTCCCCACGAGGCATCTCCGTCGCCACCGGTACTGCGAGCTCCCGCAAATCGGAAAGAAGCGTCGCATCGAGGCCCCTGCCTGCCACATTGGCCCCACCGCGCCCGGCCTGGCGCCAAGGGCCGCCCCAGTCGCGCCCGCCGTTTGTTCCAACCAACCCTGGAGCCCGGGGAACCACTCGGCGCCGGCACTATTACTGAACCAGCGAACCACCCCCACCAGTGCCACCACGAAACCCACCGGCGCAAGATTAACAGCGGTCCCGCATCCGTGCATGTCCCGTCCACTGGCCGGCCCCGTATTATAATCCGGCTCCACTCGCCTTTTCCCAGAAGAAAGCAGAGTCCCCACGCCCGCGCGCTTCCTTCACAAGGGACTCCTCACGATTCCCTCGTCCTCGCCAACTCGCCGAAAACCATTGAAGCGTTCTGTCCCTTTCTGCCCTTTGTTTTCAATCCAGAGGCGACCACCTATCGCCATACAGCAACTCTAATTGGTGTCAATTAATTGGCCGTCCACATACTTCGACGTGGCTTGCGCCAGTGGCTTGTCTGCTCTTCTCCGTCGGCGATAGGAAGGCGCATCTTATCATCCCTCCCACTGGAACCTCTCACCTTTCTTCCCCGCCGGAACACCGCGCCGCGACTCCCGCCCGAACTCTAACGCACGAAATCTCGCACGCCCTATCGCAGCGTAGCAAGAGCCACCACCTCTCGTTCTCTACAACCTGACAACTACCGACCGAACCGCACGCGACCACCTTCCGCGATGGCAACCGACCTCATCATGCCGACCCTCAACAACCAGCAGACCTCCTACTTCTTCCCCGAGCGGCCCCAGCACCACCGCTCGCAGTCATACCAGGCGGGCCCGCGACCGGGCGTCTCGTACAGCGGCTACAACGGCATCTCGTCGCTGAGCAGCAGCAACTCGTCGGGCAACTCGCCCACGTCGCCGCGGCCGTACCTCGGTGGCCGCCAGAGGCCGCTCTTCATACCCGCCGCCCTGCGGCCCAACGAGTTTCCCTCCAAGCCAGTGCCCGTCCCCAAGACGTCGCTGTCCGAGGACAGCACCCCCGTGGGCAGCCTCACGAGGTCGAGCACCGGCTTCCTGAGTCTTGCCGGGTCAGCGGTGCAGCGCCTGACGCGACGGTCGACGGGTGATAGCGGCAAGGTCATCGACGATAGCGACGACGAGCTGGACGCGGACCTGTACCCCGACGTGACCGGCCTTCCCAAGCGGAGCCACTGGAAGGTACGTACAAGCCGACCGGGATGGGACAGCCCCCCGGAGACCCTTCACCCCGTGCCGGACACAAGAGCTAACCATCAACAGCCCGACCGCGACTCCTCCATCTGTGACGACCCGACCTGCAAGCGCGTTTTCGGCTACTTCACCCGCCGCCACCACTGCCGGCGCTGCGGCAATATCTTCTGCGACATACACTCCGCGGTCCTCGTTCCGCTCGATGAGAATGCAGACTATAACCCGCGTGGCACACCCTCGCGGTCGTGCAACCACTGCCACGACAAGTTCCAGGCGTTGAAGTCCCGCAGGGAGAGCAAGGCCTCGAACTCGGCGTCGTTGGCCGAGGCCGCGCCGCCCAGGCCGAGGCCCATGCCCGTGGGCTTCGGGCCCGGCGCCGGCGTCATGTTCCAGCCTACGCTGGCTAAGAGCCCCGGCGCGGCGGCGAGCGTGCCGAGTGATTGGAACTGGAGCACGTTCTAAGCTGCATTTTTTTGGGCTTGGTGCCGGGGTTGGGGGTTGCCGGTGGCGATGGGCCACGGCGGGTCTGTTATGAAGTGGTCTTTATCGGAGAGGGTATGTTTGGACTTGATTGTCGTGCCATGAATTGTGCTTTGTGCTAACTATGGAAGACAGATTTAGGCTGCCACACCTATGCCGATACACGAGTTACGAGTCCTCGTTTGTCACATGAGACATGCTCCAGGTCCTTCAGTCTTATGTTTACACACAACATTTTTGAGGCCATGGATTACCACGACTACAACGAGAACGTCACTACCTCTCACGAAAGGCGGAACATGGAAGCCATTACCAAGACGAGCACGAGCACACAACTGCGATCTCAACACCAGACGCATTCTTCTTCACTGCCTATCAAGGCCCTCTTCTTTACTCCTTGTAATGCCCCGCACACCTATACACACACTTGACACTCGTGCATCATCAAAATGCTTTTGACGGCCTCAGTACGCCCGCATGTTTTGTCCTTGTCTTTTTTTATCCTTTTGGTCGTTACTTTCCAGCCATAGCCCATAGCGCTGGAGTTGGAAGTTGGAGTTTATCCGGTTTTTACGGCCTTTTTCGGGCTGTCTGGTTGTTTTTGGTTTGTTAGCTTTTTTTTTGGAGCACCTGGTTCCGGTTTTGGTCTTAATACCCAGCAGACCTCCATTTTGCTTTTCGGATAATGATTTAGGCGGTGGTTTTGCGTGAGGGGTTTTTTAAGGACCACCGGAGGGAAAGAAAAGGAAGGGATGGGAGGGGGAAAGGGGTGTGGTAGCATTAATAGATTTAGATCTCTATCCTGACCTTGATTGGGAAGATTCGGAAGCTGTGAACCGTGAGCGTGCTTGGGGAGTGTTGACCTGGATGGTGATGTCTTCCGTGCTGGGTGTGCTCCTGCACTCTAATCGCCTCAATCCATTTGAGTGATGTGGACATGGGTCTAGCGGCCTCACTGACCCGGCCGGAGGACTTCATCCATTCCGAGTTCCCCAATATCCAAAATGCACTCACTGTTCACATCATCATGGGAAAAAAAGAATGATTACATCGGTTCCCATAAAGGATATCCAAAACTCGTGATTAGTTTACATGTACATACAAACAAGCAAATACACCCAGGCCCCCCATCTAAAGAACGCTCCTCCACGCTTCTAGGCAAAAAGCACTTTCATTTTATGTCCCTGACCCCCCTAGCCCCCCATCACCTCTCAGAAGACCCAAGACTCCCCATCACCCCTTTTGAATCCCATCCCACGACCCTCGAACCCAATACCCAAGCCCACCAACACCAGCTTACCTCCTCGCCTTCCCGTTCGCGCGCCCATTAACCTTGGGCGCCACAACCTCATCATCCTCAACCGCATCCTCGCTCACCCCGCCATAAACTTCCCTCTCAACCCCCCTCGCAGCATCCCACCCCGCCTTCTCCGCCCTCTCCACATTGCTCATCCGCCTCTTCGCCGCCACCGCCTTGCCCCTCCTCAGGTAGCTCGTGATGAAGAACCGCACGAATAGGTACGTCAGCGGCGCGAGGTACAGCACGTTGAGCCATATCGCGAACGTGGCGCCGTCCGTCGTGATGCACTGCTGCGCCACGAACGAGGTCTCGGTGCGGAGCACGGGGGCCTCCGCGGCGGCGGCGGCGGACGAGGGCACCGCGGCCTCGGCGACCTTGGAGGCGCTGCCGAGGACTAGGGCCTTGATGTTGTCGAAGAGGCCGGCGGCGGTGGACTCCGCGGCCGGGACGGAGCTCGTGGTTGCGGCTTCGGGGGTGGGGGCGGCGGACTCGGCGACGGTGACGGTGACAGGGACGGTGTAGGAGATGAAGGAGTGGATCATGGCGAATGAGGCGCCCAGGAGGAACTGGGTAATTTGGCAGGTCGTCAGGGTGCGCTTGATGAAGACGGGGACCTTGATCGAGAAGGCCGTCACGGTGTAGTACGTGTACTGTCTTATGTCAGTAGCTGCCGACAACACTGGGGATACGAGGAGAACTCACCATCATGGCGTGGATACCCGAGTTGACAAAGGCAAAGATCCAGATCGGGGGCGCCATGTACCGGATGCCCGCCCACATGGCCATCATCGCGCCGGCGTGGTGGTACGTCTGGAGCGTCGAGCTCGGCTTCCCCTTGGCGAGGATGATGAGCGTGTCGAGCACCTCGTAGAACTTGCTCAGGTAGAAGATCCACCCGTACCACGCAAGCCCTTCATTCCACATGCGCCCCGCAGTAGTGTCGCTCGGCAGCCCCTCGGCCGTCAGCACCGGGTTCTCCGACAGTCCGGACCACCGCCCGAGTCCCTGGTCGTAGAAGACGCCCTCGCCGAGCCCCCGCGCGCCGGAGATCCGACACAGGCTGTCGGCAGTCCCGGCGTAGCCGTCCGGGCCCCAAGGGCTCGCGACGCTCGACTTTAGGGTGCGCCACATGGCGAAGCACGTCCACCCAGAGTACACGGCGAGGAAGACATTGTGGAGGACGACGAAGGCGCGGAAGGCGCGCGTCTTGCTGATAGCCCATGGCCGCTTGTTCGTGGACCGGTTGTACCTGTTGAGCGCCTTGACCGTCACGGCGTACAGGGCCGCGATGGTGATGGGGACCTTGGGGTCGAGCGCCGCGTGGAAGATGTTCTCGGGAATGGTGAAGAGGGGCGGCGACGCGAGACCCGGGGTGCCCGCGGCGGGGGGCGCCTGCGGGAACGGGACGTTGACGGGAGGGAACGAGAAGAGCGAGCCCTCGGGGACCGAGGTCAGCACGACCGGGAATTCCGCGTCCATGGCTGAGCGAGTCGTGATAGCACCGGGAGACGGGTCGGAAGGAATGTTCGGATCTCGATCGGACGGCCCGCGCGTCAGAGTCGGATTGGCAAGCACGTAAGGCGGAGAATCACAACAGGGTGAACTCAGAGGCTGTGACTAGCGGGAAGGAAGGGATATAGCCCAACAAGTCCGTAGCTCAAACTCGGATGGGAAGTGAGAGATAATGGGGTTAGGAACGAAAAACTGGGGGCAAACTGGCCCGAGCCGAAGTCAAAGAAGCAGATATATGAGCCGCCGGCTGTGGGGAAGGGCGAGATGCTCCGAATGGGCGAAACTTTTTTTCCATTGGGGGTCGCAGCGGCGGTCCCGGGCACTTTCACGAGACACCCGTCCGGATGGTATCCACCCGTCTGGTCGTTTCGATCTGGATGGGCCCCCGGGCCCCGGACTACTGCCACAAGAGGAATGGTGTGCGGCGATTTGGACCCCTGCCGTCCCGTTGTGTGGGACTTGATCCAGTTTGGTGGGTTGTAACCTCACCCATTCCTCGCTCTGGCAGTGCTGCAAGGCTTTGGTATGCTTGTTAGTCGAGGACTATGCTTCGGAATGCTCGGTCTCGGAGCACGCAGAGACCCATTGAATTGACGCCGGCGAGGAGCGCCAATGGACAAATCTTGCTAAATCTTGCTCGACTTCTTGGCCGAAGTCAGTCCCACAGGGCTGGCGGACCCTGTCCACGCAATCCCGGCTCGATCCGCACCTCATGACGCTCAGCAAAACGAGAGCAGATCACTCCGTCCTCGCCGGTACCAGACAACCGGCCGAGGCTTCTCTGGCATTCCTCCACGAGAAGCCCCGAATCCCGTCCTCCTCCAGCGCTTCGGGCGGCCGGAGGTCCTGTTGGACGCTGTGAGGGGTCGTCAACAACGGCGTCGAAAATTGTTGAGGTCGCGAATGCACCAGGAACGGAAGGCCAGGATTCCGCCCGTCGTCATTGGTTCCCGGTCAGGGACCCACAGCGCCCGCTTCACCGAGTAAAAGCTGGCCCAAAAAGCAAAGGGATCAATAATCTCCCGCAGCGCGTCCGACCTTGCAGGAGCTAAAAGCCCTTCCTGCGTCAGCATGCCAACCTCACCCGGGCAAGGTGCACTTTCAGGCCGGGGACACCTGGGGCGGCGGTATGCCTCGAGCCCCGCGAGAACCCCAGGATTGCGGGGCAGAAGGCGGCCCCAGCTTGGATCAGGCGATGGACCTTTCTGAGCAGATCCTCAACAAAATTCCTGGACGGGGGCGACTTCCCTATGAATGTTTTACCTTGGCGCGGCTCTTGGGGCCACTGCCAAATGGGAAGGCGCGTCCCAGCGGGAACCGCCGCGATTGAACCTCGGCATATTCCCAAGTGCCCCACCCGGCCGCCGCTCCACGCCGGGCTTGAAGATAACCGTCAGTACATAATACACCGTTGAGAACCTGCTTTTGTGCGTTCAGGAAGGTATGAAGTACGGAACGGAGTCGGTGGATCTCAACAGCGAAACCCGACATCTCGACGAGAAGCTGCCATATGGGCGGCCCGTCCCACTGCTCCTTCCTCATACCGCGGTAACACGTGAAAGCGGATGTCGTATTCGGAAGCTGGAGCCCAGAGTCACCTTCCCAACAACGATTTGAGTGGAGGGGTACCCTGAAAGAGATGGTGCGTCCTTATCAGCGCCGAGTTGGCATCTCTCGAGAGTCCCAGACTGCTTCGTTCGCGTCGACGCCCGCCTGCCGGTCTAGCCACTATAATTTCTGCATCACCAAGCGCCATCACGTGGAAACTGTCATGGATTCTCGGTGCACTTGGTTCAGATACAAGCGGAGGGGCACTCCGAACGTCACAGAGGACCTATTGAGTCGCGAGCTCAGTCCGTAAGGGGTAGGAAGCTTCCATACCCACACCGCATACAACATGTGCCTCGACAACCCAGAAGTATTATCACCATCCAGCCGTATTCAAGCTCTATCAAACTCACAATCGGTTGCCCCAATTCCACCGGATTCTTCTCCAATCGGTTCGTACTTGTAGACCATACCACAGGCTAAATGGGCAGCCAAATTCCGGTAAAGAGATCGCGTTGCAGGTGCGCTAAACTCCAGGTGCCTCCGCTTCACGAACGGAGGCGGGCAAATTCCGTCGACAAGCTCCGATCGTGGCGCTGGCACGTTCCTCACAAACCCCCTGACGCGGGCTGCCGAAACTGGGCTAGCCCCTGTCGGTCCCCGGCGACAACCTGCTTCCCCGCAGAAATGATGGGTCCATCAACTCCACATGGGTCGAGAAGTGACCCTCCATCGCGACCGACGAGCCTCGGACAGCCCTTGTGATCCCATGTTTCGAGCTCCGTTGGAGCGTCTTGATGCCGCTTTGCGTCTTTGATATCGACCCTAAAGATCGACGCCCCCCAGAGATCGTGAAGGCGATCGACTTGCCTCTTGTCCCATCGCCAGAAGGGACAGAAAAAGACGGTTCAGCCATCCAGATTGAGTGACGCCTCGCAACGATGACGGCCATCGAATCGGACACGGGGCCAATCGCGCCCATCCCAACCGCGCTCTCGACCATCCTCCCGACGAGCTACTGGGACGAGTCACAATGGGCCGTCATGTTGGCCATCATGGAGGCGGCGATGCCGGCCTTCGCCCCGCAGTCCACCATCGAAGATGAGCACAACCAGATTCGCATTTCCGATGCCGAGTTCGAGGACATCTTCAAGCGCTTGGAGAGAACCGTGGTTGACCCGCCGTCAAAGGAGTCTCTTCGTGAATACCTCGCCAAGAGGTGCATGGACGACCCCATCTATGTCGAGGACTGCAAGAGGACCCTGGGCAGTTTGAAGCCGGCGCAGCATGAACAGCTCGGCGGGGTCCTGAAGCTCCTGACGTACGTATAGGGCGAACAACCTCGCGATCCTTCTTTTCGCGAGGATGCGCCCGGCGCCTCCTGTCCTACAACTCCGGATGTCTGACAGACAACACAGGTACCGGATTGGGGCATACTTTCTCACGGGGTACTGCACCCCCTTCCACCAGCTCCCCGTCCGCACAAGAGCAAAGGTTCTGCGGTCGTGGAAAACCGCGAGGTTATCGTTCCTGCCCGTCGTAGCGAAGTCGATCCAGTCCCTCTCCCAGAAGTCCTTCTTCCAGTCAAACCGCCGCCTCTTCGAGCTCTCGGGCTACTCCGACACCCCGCCCGGGTACAAGGCCGGGGAAGGGTACGACTTCCGGTTCAAGCAGTTCGCCGCGGGCGCCGAGCCCGAGGTCATCGAGACGGACGTTGTCATCGTGGGCTCGGGCCCCGGCGGCGCGGTCTGCGCCAAGGCCATCGCCGAGGCCGGCCACCGCGTCGTCGTTGTCGACAAGGGGTACTACTTCCCGCCCTCGCAGTTCCCCATGACGCAGGCCGGGGCGTCCGACTACCTCTTCGAGGGCCAGTGCGGCTTCAGCTCGGAGGACAGCTCGGCGAACGTCGTGGCAGGGACCTGCTGGGGTGGCGGCGGTACCATCAACTGGAGCGTCTCGCTCGAGACCCAGCAGTTTGTGCGGGAAGAGTGGGCGAGCGAGGGCCTGCCGTTCTTCACGTCTCCTCAGTTCCAGGAGTGCCTCGACAAGGTCTCGGACACGATGGGCGTCAGCGACAAGTATATCCGGCACAACCCTGGCAACAGGGTCGTCGTCGACGGCTCGGCGAAGCTGGGGTGGAAGGCGGCCGCGGCCCCGCAGAATACGGGTGGGAACGAGCACTACTGTGGGCGCTGCCACCTAGGGTGCGGCTCCAACGAGAAGAAGGGCCCTGTGGCGAGCTATCTCCCGGCCGCTGCTAGGGCCGGGGCAACCTTCGTCGAAGGCTTCCGCGTGGACAGGGTGCTGTTTGACGAGGCTGGAGGCGAGAAGAAGGCGACGGGTGTGGTTGGGAAGTGGGTGGCAAGGAACGCCGAGGGTGGTGTCGACGGACCGTTGGACGAGAGGGTGACGAGGGAGGTGGTTGTGAAGGCGGCGAAAGTGATTGTGTCTTGCGGCTCCCTGTGGACTCCAGTGGTGCTGAAGAAGAGCGGACTAGAGGTAAGGTGCCCGTTCCCCGGGGAGGCCCAGCTGCTGACCAGTGCAGAACCCGCAAATCGGAGCGAATTTGCATATTCACCCGGTGAACCACGTAACGGCGCGGTTCAACGAAGACATCCAGCCGTGGGAGGGTAAGAAGCCCAGTGCCGGATCTGCGAGATGAAGCTTACGTTGTACAGGGGGCATCATCACGAGCTACTGCTCCGAGTTTGAGAACCTGGACGGTGCCGGTCACGGCGTCAAGATCGAGACCACTTGCATGGTGGTAAGTCACCGAAACCCGTCCCCCGCGCAAATCCCATCTAACAACCCACAGCCCTACGCAATCCTCGCATCCGCGCCATTCGCAACCGGCCTCGAAGCCCGCCTCGCAGGCCTCAACCTCCGCCACCTAACGGGCTTCATCTCCCTCGCGCGCGACCGCGACACGGGCCGCGTGGAGGTCGACCCCGTGTCGGGCCGCCCCCGCGTGCACTACCGGCCCTCCGACTTTGACAGCCAGCACGTCCTCGAGGGGATCGTGGCCATCGCGAAGCTATGCTACGTCTCCGGCGCGACGGAGATCTGGCCGTACCTGACGGGGCTGGAGCCGTTCGTGCGGGAGGCGGAGGGGTTGCAGCCGGGGGATGATCCTACGTTTGCAGAGTGGCTGGTGAGAGTGAGGAAGGTGGGGAATAAGCCGCCGGTGGGGACGTGGACTTCTGCGCACCAGATGGGGAGCTGTCGGATGAGTAGCTCGCCGGAGAGGGGAGCTGTGGACGGGAGGGGGAAGGTGTGGGGGTGCGAGGGGTTGTATGTGGCGGATGCCAGCGTGTTTCCGAGTGCGAGCGGGGTTAACCCTATGCTGACGGTTATGGCGATTGCGGAACATATTGGGAAGGGGGTGGTGGAGGAGTTGGGGAAGTGAGGGCGGTGCGTTTGTCGCGGGATGATGTATGTAGTAGGGGGTATTGGGAGTTTAAACTTTAGTTTTGATCTGTATATTGGGATAGTGGTTTCGGCCTCAGCCTCTTCTTCATCTTCGCCTTTGCCTTCCTTGACTTATAGCCGTGTTTACAGAATCATATTTTGATCAATCTGCTCTCGCGTGGCATCTAAGATTTGCTCGTGCTTTTTATGCGGCCAGTCAACGGCCTCCGCACCGTCCACCTCCTCCACGTCCCGTACTCTCGACACGCGCCACGCTCACAGCCTAGGAACCACCAAGTATAACTCCTATCCTTCAGCCACATTAGTCCGAGGGGGTGGGGCACCATAAGAGGCAGAGCAACAGTAACAAACCAGCGTAGAGGAGGGAGACGGCGGCCCACGCGAAGCACAATATATCCGGCAAGAGTTCAACGCGGAGGCACTCGGGGGGGTTAAATTGGATGTCCCGGACACCTGTTTTCGTCTCGCTTTATTCACGGGTAGCTTGTGTAGCTAGGGATCACTTGACGGTCGAGTTGGTGTTGTAAACGGTTGGCAGAGGTGGCTACGGAGGGGACTTGTGTTCGTGTAAGTGGCCGGAATCAACGCGACGAGGAAAAAGCCGCGTCGCCGCTTAAGGGAGGAGACCGAGGTGCAGAGGACCTAAACATCATGCTTTTCTCCTTACATCGATATCCCATTCCCGAAGCTACAATATTATTTCTTCTTCGAGTATATATCCTTCGTTGTTGGTCGTCACGGACCGGCGTTGATTTGCCCTGTCGGCCTGGCTCGGCGAGTTACCGTCACGCCAACTTACACTTCGAACCCCGAACCGCAGCGTGAGTGTCCCCAAATTATGGAACAATCTCGTCTGCTGAAGACCCTCGGTACTCTGCTGTAACCCCCGTCTCACCCGCCTCCGCGCGGACTAACAACGACCGCGTTCGCCACCATCTCGATCTGCACGTAATGTACACGCATACACGGATCTTTCTCGGACAAAGTTGGACGACACAACGCCAGAAGTATTCTGGGTGTGGTGTGAGGGATGTCGAGTTCGTCATTGTACCCGAACCGGGTGGAACCAAAAATCTATGAACCAACTCTACATGGCAAAACACCTCCTCCCGCCCCTCTACCCTACCATCCCTTCTACTCCCACCGCTCCTTTTACCACTTCACTCCACCCCATCTACAACTTCGCATCAATCTCCTCATACTCCGTGACGTCCCTAGCAGGCCTCGCCCCCGCACTAGCCGCCAGCCCGGCCTTGTAAGCCCTCACGTCCTCAATGACCGTCGCCTCACTCTCCGCAACCCCGTTCGTCTCCGCCACGCTCCCGCCCCGCGCGAACAGCTGCACGACGAGCTTCGCGCGCTCTTCCGACCCGGCGCGCACCTTGCGCTGGTAGAAGTCCTGGATCTCGGCCTTGGTGAGGGAGCGGACGTGCTCGGCGTCTTGCTGGGCTGTACGATGACTGTCAGCTACAACCATTCTCAAACATAACGCGCTACAACAAGGGGAAAAAGGGGAACCACTTACTCGACCCAAAGTTGTAGTACTCCCCCGCAATCTGGTTCCAATGCCTATTCGTCTCCGAGTTCAGGTTCTCCAGCTTCTTCAGCAGCTTCACCACGAGACTCCTCTTGTGGTTCTCAAACTCCGCCTCCCCCATCTCCGCCAGGGTGCTCCCGAAGCCTTCGATGAACGACTCTACCCTCGACTCGAGATACGCCGGGTCCCGCTCGCTCTGCACCAAGAACCGGAACCCGTACGTCGTCGCGAAGGCCCGGATGCCGCAGAAGACAATGTAGCCAAGCTGCTCCTTGGTGCGCAGCTGGTCAAACGCAGGCTCGTGCATCATCTGCTCGAGGAACAGCGTCCGCGCCCGCGTCCGCGCGTCGCCCTTGTCGCCCGTGTGCAGCCAGAACTCCATGCAGTGGTTCACGTTCGCCGGGTCCCGCAGCGTCCGCTTGTAAAGGTGGCTCGAGCCGGCCGGCAGCACGAGAGACCGCTTGATGGGCCACTGCGTCCGGGGCAGCGGCCGCGAGCCCAGGATCGACTGCAGCATGTCCGTCAGGCGCAGCGCGTCCTCCTTGTACACGTTGCCGTGCACGTAGAGCTCCGCGTGCAGCTGGCCCAGCAGCTGCGGCTTGAACTGCCTCAGCGACTCGGCCGTCACGCTGGGGAGCTCCGCCGCGTACTCCTCCACGATGTAGCCGCGCTCCGAGTTCAGCCAGTAGAGGTAGTCGCCCACCTGGTTGTACGACGACTGCAGCTCCCAGTTGCTGTACGCCCTCGCGAGGCGCTCCTTGACAATGTCGAACCTGGCGTCCTTGATCTCGAGGTCGCGCGTCGTCCGCAGGACCTGCTCGAGGAGCACCGGCAGCTTGTCGTTGTAGCCGCTGACGTCGAAGCTGAGACCCCGCGAGTCGAGGCCCACGTTATAGTCCAGGCCCGCGAGCTCGGCGTCGTACGAGAACTCCTCGAGCGCGTCCCGCACGAGGTCCGTGTACAGCCTCGCCTTGACGGCGTTCTCGGCCGACGCAAAGATGGTGGGGTTCTTGCAGCTGATGATGAGGTTCGCCTTTGGCACCCAGAACGTGTCGTCCTTCTTCCACCACGTCAGCGCAAAGTCGTCGTTCCGGATGACGGCTGGCGCCACGGCCGGCTCCTTGACGTCCTTCTTCTCGACCTCTAGCTTCGTGGGAATAAAGTTGTTCTTGTGGGGAATATGGAGGGCCGGGAGGCGGGTCTCGGGGGTCATGGCCGTGGCCTGCTTCAACTCCTCCATAAAGTCCTCGGGGATCTTCTCCACCTTGTACTCCGTACCGTACCACTTCTCCTTCTGGTCCCAGCCGCCCGGGAAGCGCTGAGAGATGATGGTCATGCGGAAGTTGTCCGTGCTCAGGCAGTCGAGCGTCTTCTTAATGAGCTCGGGGTCGAACTCGCGTAGCCGGCTGAAGCCGCTGAGCAGCCACTCGCGGGGAATCGGCCTCTGCATCAGGGAGCTGTTCTTCGAGGTGAAGCGGCTCGCCGGCGTCTTCTGCTTAAACTTGAACGCGACATCGGCGAGGCCCTTTTGCTCCTCAAAGATCCACTCCTGGGGCGGCGTTTCACGGAGGAGCCCCACATACTGGAAGAAGACCTTGACGACCTCCCTGTAGTGTTTGAGACCCTGGATAAAAGTGTTAGCTAATGTACTGTGCGGCGGTGAGTCCTCTGGGGTCATGTTGCCATACCTCTTCCGTCAACCTGATCTGGCAGTCGAAGAGACCGGGCGTGCCGGGGCAGATGGGATACGTCCCTGCGCTGAGCCCAGTGGCCCACCCCTTGGCCTTGATGTAGGCCATGATGCTCCCAGGACCCTCGTGCCCGATCAGATGCCCAATATAGCGGCTCGGCTGGGTCAGATACATCTCCTCCTCGTCGAGGAAGGGGAAGTACAGGTTCACCTCCCTCGAGTCCATGACGGGCTTGGCAAAGCACTGGATCCCGAGGTCGCTCGGCCGCATGGGAACCTCAGTGTCCCAGCGGTTCTGCGGCAGGTCCTTGTTCGGGACGGCGGAGAAGAGCTCGACAATCCACTTCTCGAGGACGTCCAGGGGCTCCCTCCCGAGCACGCACAGCTTCATGCGGTTCGCCGAGTAGTGCTTCTCGTAGAACTCGATGAACTTGTCGCGGACGTTGACGCCCTTCTCCTCGGGCAGCGTCTTGAGAATCTCAAAGTTGCCCGTGGAGAAGTGGCAGAACGGATGGTTGGGGTTCGACAGGGACTTCTCCAGCTGGAAGAGGCGCCACCCGTCGTTCTGGAGGTTCTTCTTGTTCTCCGAGTCCACGGCCCTGAGCTCCCGGTCGAGGGTGGACTCCAGGAACAGCGGCTCGATGAAGAACTGCGAGAAGCGGTCCAGGCCGCCCAGCAGGGGCGACGGGTTCGACTCTGAGGGCTCCTCATCGTTTGCGGGCTTGGCGGAGACGTCAAAATAGTAGTTCGTTGACGTAGACGCCGTGTAGGCGTTTGAGTGGCCCGAGTTGGAGGAGAGGTACTGAGAGTAGTCATTCTCCCCGGGGTACTTTTTCGTGCCCATGAACAGAAGCTGAGGCCAGTCAGTAACCGACCGTGGACTCATACGACTTCCTAGAAAGCGGCAGGTTTAGAGACATAGGGATACTTACATGCTCTACCGCGTGCGCCATGCCAGGCATGTCTTCTTCGTCACTGAAGTTGCCGACGTTGATATCCATGGCAGCGCTGGCCTTGTCAGCCTTGGGGTCGTGAACCAAGAAGACCTCCATCTTGTTCGCCAGCTCGATGACGCGGTACGTCCGGTCATCCAAGTCGGGCTTCTCCAGGTCCTCGGTGACTAGCCGCGCCTTCTCAGGCGCACTCCTCTGGGGGATCCCCTGGGCCTCGGCCTGGGGCTGCGACTTAAAGCTCGTCATGGTGACGGTGGTTGCGGAGCGAGATGTCTTGGTCGTGGTTGCCGTAAATGATCTTCCTACTGATACTGGGAGTGGAAGAGGGCCTTTCCGTGAAAGTACCGTTGGGCGCCGGTCGCAACGGAACGAGAATGAGAGCGTATGCGGGTAGCCGCCTCGGGTGGTGAGAGTGGGTTGAGGGGACGGGTGAGGAAAGGCGGGCGAGAAGACGCGCGGGCTTCCGAGGGCTGGAAGGGCGTGATAACCGCGGCGAAATAGCGGTTTGGCGGTGGAACGTAGCAGGGTGATACAACGTAGAGCTATGAGGGCGCAGCCTGGACGAGTGAAAGGTCTGCGGATGGATGCCGGGACGCGGTGAGGCGAGGGGCCGGGCTTTACAGGCCCCGGAGCTGGCGCGCGCAAGTGCGAGTAGTAAGCAGTGGCGGGGCCAGGAAGGTGGGTAGGCTGCGTAGTATGTGGGCCTTGGATCGGGGTGGTGGTGGCGGACGAGGTTGGCATTAAAGACGGAGTCTGGCGACGGGGCCGATGGCTGCCATTTAAATCTCTGGAGAGCAGACGGTACCTGAATCACGGAGGGGCAGTGGTGTCACCGGAGAAGCGGTTCAGCCCAGGGTTGGCGCGGGAATGGCTCTTTGAAGGCGGGACAGGCGCCGAGTTCAATGGCGGAACGGAGCTGCGGGTCGCCCGTGTCCGTGGCTCTCAGGGTGCCGGTACAAGACTCGCACAACGAGGGGTGTGTGTATCCCTGGAAAAAACTCAAGCACCCAATATACCGGGTTCAGGGCGTAGGACCGGGATCTGATGGGGAGAAGCGGAAGCACGGTGCGGGACAAGGTTCGGATGAGTGAAGTCAGATATCCATGTAGAATGTAGATCTGGCTCAGGCGCCCTCGGATGCATTTGGGCGGGAGCCCCGCCGGCCCAGCAACGCGGCCACACAGGTGCCTGCCCCACTGATTCTCCCTTGGCTGCGTGGCGAAAGGAGGGGGCCGGTGGGGTGGGTCTAGGAACGCCAGGTGGCTGTTGACACATGCTACGGGGTGCCTTCAGGGCGGCATCCCGCTAGTTGCACAAGGGAGGCGCCTACCGGCAGCAGCCCCTTGCAGACGCTATTGGCAGATCTTCTCGCCGGATTTTATTCGCCATCACGTCCGAGGACAAAGAGTGCAACTCACAGGACAGCGACCAGAACTAGGCAGCAAAGCAGACATTGCTCATCATGTCTTCATTTTCTTCGTCTCACCGGACTTGCACAATCAACAGCTACAAAGGCAGAATAAGCAACCTCAACGTCAACAAGCTAGGCAGAAGCAGAGCCGTCGCACATGTCGACGTTGGCTGAGTCGTCCCGCGGCCGCCCAGCCCCGTCTCACAACACCACCCCCTCCACCACAAAAGCAATTCAAAGGGCTGAGGCTCCGATACGGCAAGGCTCGAAACGACGCGCCGCCGTGGTTATCGTCGGGCGGCGCTCCGGAGAGGACACCTGACCGCGCGAGCCTGCGATACCCTTTGCCGTTCTACTTCGCCCGCCCGCCACCGCATCCGGTCCTGAGGCACCTCCGGAAAGGGCAATTCCACCTCGGCAGGGCAGATCACGGCTGCCTGGGCAGGCTCGTATCGCCTCGTTCTGGAAAGATCTACCGGGCCGCGAAGGAGTTGATCTCGGCCGTTTGTGCGAGCCGTGGAAGCTGATCCTCGGCTGCGGCTTGGGGACGGCGGTGCCGAAGGGATGAGACGTGGATCTCTGCGGCGAGTACGCGGTTTTAAACTCTGGGCTCGTGTCGTGCCGGACAACGGACGATGGGTATAAGTTGGACGGACGGATGAGCGGCACCCCTGTTCGTCCCGCGTGCGGAACAGTCACACTCTGCACCCGACTGGGCGTCCAAGCCGGGGATACCACTCTCCCGCAAGTCTTGACTTTTTCGGAAGCCCAGCCATTGCTTACATCCTTGCGGATGCCACGTTGATCATCGGGGACCTCGCTCTCCTCACCCTCCCAAAGTCACGAGCTTGTACTACATGCGCCAAGCGTCCGCTAGTCCCACCGACGTCCATCCTTGGCGGCCCCGGTGTCAGTGCGTCGTCCCCCCCGCTAAGGTACCGAACCACCTGCCAGGGTATGACGAAGTGGCAGGGGAAGTCCTCTCTAGCCTCCCGCGAGGTGAAGACCCTTACACGGATGGAGAGTATTCATTGTCTAGAGGGCTTCACGCCTATTCTAGCATGTCGCCGCCGCTGTGAAACCCACGAGAGACGGAATGGGCGCAGGGGTGAGAGTGACGTGGGACTCGTCCCGTGGCGCCGTTGGCCCAAACTGCCACAGGTGGGAACCATCCTGTCGGGTCCTCCTGGGCGTTTCCCGAATAAGCAGGACCGACGCATGGCACATGCACAATACCTGTCAGCGGGTACAAGTCGGCCAATGTTGGTCGGCGACCTGGCACGCGCGATTCCTAAAGGAATGACGCTCTTCCGCGGGTGAGCGACTTCTCGCCCACGTCCTACGGCCGGGAACGGGTAGTAGTACATAACGCCCGGTAAAGTGCCTTTTCCTGGCCTTTCGGAAGGCGTAAGGGCCTTTTTCCTTGCCCATGGGAGCATGCAGTCGGGAGCACGGTTCTCTTGAGGGCATCCAATAACATTCCAAGTCAAATAGAGCAAGACTCTCTCTGCCTGCTCACACACGCAAAGAACCCGAGCGCTTATGCACAAAAGGCGCGCTGCAGATTGCAGGCGAATCACGGAGTCGCGAGATTGTCGTTGACGACAACCCGAACGTGATTCAGGTCCACGCCCCCCCCCTTCCCCAACAACTTTGTATGGCAATGGCCGGTGTACTGGGGTGGCTTGAGTTGTATGGGCGTAGCTCCGAAGCGAAGCAGGATTACATACCCCCCTGGCGCATCGTTGACGCGTAAACTCAAGACAAGGTCCCCTGGGCAGGAAATCCATACTTGAATCGATCGTCCATCGATATCCGACTTCCTTGCGGCCTTAGGAAGGATACTTGCACATGATAGACCGGTGAGCTAACAATGTTGCGTCCAGGAGACCTCGGCGTATCGGTACTACCTTAGCTATAACGAACAGTATTACTCGGCGAAACGCATTCCTTGCGACGCAACTCACATGCTTGGACTTCCACTCGGGATGCGCTGGCCTAGGCACCAGCTTAGAGTGCCCTTCTCCTGGAAGCCACGTCCCTCCCGCTCAAGTTCGAGCAGCTGCCGATCATAGCGGACAATTCAGGATCCCCTTATCACATCGTTTCATCCGCATCCCTATTAGGCTCGCGTCGACTCACGGAAACACGGGAAGAAGGGAAGAAGGAGAAGAAAGAAGAACAGAGCCCTGCTTCATGCATTATCACGGCCTGTATAGGGGTACATTCTTTCCGGATATCAATAACTGGTTCTCGGCGTCTTCGCGGCGAGGATAGGGGGAAACCCGTACCCGGCTGGTCCGGCCTGGCAGCTCCCAGCTCCCTTCCGCCATATAACATACCATATAACAGCGCAATCTCGCTTCAACCGAGTGTGCTTCCTTCCAGGAAGAACGCCTGTTTACCCTGTTTTGAAGTCTTGATGTCACATTGCGACCGTCGCACTCCGTTGCCGTGTTAGCGGCCTGCTCGTCCAACTGCGTAGCCCTAGAGTGAGACTCACCGTCACTGCGGGAAGAGACGCACAGGGTATTACGTGGTTGACGGGGATGAAGATGGGGAGCTAAAGTGTTTTTATGTCTTCTTCGGCGACTTTGACACGGCGACTTTGACACGGCGACCAGGCTTGTCCTTGTCGTGGCTAGGTGAAGACCGAGGTTTTGTTGAGAGAGTTGGTGGTTTTGCTTCGCAACGTGGCATATGATACGGTTGTATATCAGATGCCTTAACACTCAACATTATACCCGTTCCCTGTTTCCGCTGACATGTGGTAGACGGTCTTCTCCGCTAGGCACTATGCCTGCGTCACTACAACCTTTACGAATAACCACACACCACAACCCCTGAAACGAGCCGTTCTTCATGCCCCCAATCCCGCTCCCAAATGAAGACGCGGCACAACAGCACACCCAAAACTTAATATAGCTTAATATCCGGACACCAAGCCTCAGGCTTTGGCCCCCTTCCCGTCCCGCACCTTTAGCCAGATCCCGCCCGAGTACACCCGCAACCGAGTTCCGCCGACGGACTTGTCCTTCACCCGTGTGAGCCGCCGGGATGAGGATTCCAATGCAGAGGCGCCGGAAAGAGGGCCAGGGCATCCGCGCGGCCGAGACGCTATCCGGCCGCATGTCTATCTTTCCGAATTATAGCTCTTCCAGGGCGAGAGGAGAGCCTACATATACTTACATTTGCCTCGCTTTATGTGACGGGGTGTGGAGAAGCACGGAAGATCCTGCCCGGGGAACCAGACGACTAACGATAAACGTCCCGCCCGGGCATCAGCCGCGGAGCTCCCACGGGACGCCCTCCCGTGGCTCTGGGATGCGGCCCGCCTCACCTCCGCCTGGGCCTCACCCGTCCCCCAAGGCGGGTCCCCACGCCGGCTGAAACGTCTAGCCAACTTTCTCTTGAAACGGGGAATTGCCCCGGAACCACCTGTGTCTCTCACTTGGACGGTCAGCCCGGGGTTCCTCCCGCTTTCCCGCTCCTCGCGTTTGTGGGCGGGAGTGGCCTGCGTTAAGGGGGAATGTGTGGCCAGGACGAGTAGCTACCAGGAGAAGTCTCGGACGGGCTCCGGTGCCCCGGGGACTCTCTAGGCGAACAGACTCGGCACCTCCAGCCAGCAGTGGTCGTTTGGTTCTGACACCTCCCGGCCCCGGGAGAGACGATGCCGGGGGCGACGGGCCGCGCGTGCCCTTATTCGAGACCCGGCGGACCGTAGCGGGATTACTGGGCATATCACTGACTTGATTGGGATTGGGACTTGTTCTGATTTTAGCATTGCACATTTATAACCCAGACACCGATGTACTCAGCACACAAAGCCAGCAGGTAGTGTAGCCCGTCAATGGTGTGTATTCATTTCCCACCATCTCGTCGTCCTGTGGGATATTCGAGCCGCACTCGGCGCACTCCTAAGGGGCGCGCAGAGGAGGTTATATCCATAGGCACATTGCGTACCTTCCCTCGGCCGCGTAGCACCCAACAACACACACCACCGACGCCGCGGCCGGCAGAAAGCTAGTAGTCTAGCACCCGGCCTCGTTCGACGGGTATACAACGCCGAGCGGGAAGGACAACTCTCTAGGCCAAACCGCCAGGGTATCAAGACGTCTAGCACACACTCCGGCAGGTCGGAGAACACACCCACGCTAGCAGACATAGGCACGTAGAAACACAAGGGAGCGAGGACACGGGGAACGACGCCCAACACGCGGCCAGCCCTCCGGGCGACATCGACCTCCATCCACCGCCTAGTATCTACCCCTCAGAGCGCCTCTTCCTGCCCCCCTTATTCTTCGGACACTCCGTCGAGCTCGCCTTGTGGCCCGTCCCGCCGCAGCCGTAGCACTTCATGCCCTTTGCCGCCGCCCCGCCACTGCTGCCGCCGCCGCTCCCGGAGATGGAGACGAGCCGGCTGAGCTTGACCTCCTTCTTGCGCTTATCCTGCGCGTCGCCCGTCTTTTTCGCGGGCTTCCTCCGGGGCGTGCCGTCCGAGTCGGACTCGTCGCTCTCGTCGTCCGAATCGTCATCCGAGTCCTGGTTCTTTTTCTGTACTCCCGTCAGCATAAACGCACCGCAACCAGTACCACCGGGCTTAGGACATGCCTCCTGCTCCTTCTCCTTCTCCTCCTTCCGCTTATAATTCCCCAAAGCCCGCCTACCACTCTGCACCCTATCCTCCCCCTCCCCCTCCCCCTCACTCCCCTCGCCCCCCTCCGCCCGATCAATATCCCCGTACCCCACATAAACAACATTAAGCGGCCTCTTCCCCGGCGCCCCGCTCACATCCGGCGCGTCGACAACCCACCTCCCCCCCTCCAGCTCCGCGGCCCGCCGCTCCGCCGCCGCCGCCCTCTTCGCCTCCGTCTCCTCCATCGCGGCCCGCACGCGCGCCTGCGAGAACGGGTCGTCGTCGTCGTCGGCCGCCGCCGCCGCGGGGGAGTCGGCGCCGCGGTGCGCGAGCTTGCGGCGCTTGGCGGAGGACTCGGCGGAGGAGGGGGGCGTGTCGGTGGCTGCGGCGCGCTGCATGAACTTCATGGAGAGAAGGCGCGACGAGACGGCGCTCGGCTTGGGGGTTGTGGGCGCCATGGTGGCGGTCTTGGGGGGGTTCCTTTATGCGCGGCAGGTACGAGCGCGGATACTGTAGTAGGTATGGTCTCGTAGGTCGTACGGGAATGTGTCGTGGAAGGAGCAAAGGGCGAGATTCGAAAGTTGGGAGCTGGCCCGAAGTAGCAATTAAGAAGCTCCAAAAATTATCGACGCCCGTGATGCTGGATTGCAGGCCCAAAAATTCGGTTGCATGTGATGACATAATCACCCGCCCAGCCGCCAATCACGGCCAACCCATTGAGCCATATCCAATTCCTCCTCCGAGCACCCGCCAAACCACCGCACGACATCCAAATCGCAAACGCACAACCACCGGCAACTCCACAATGTCGACCGCGCCCCTCCGAACCCTCCGCGGCCTAAGCCTCCTCCGCGCGCCCGCGGCGCGCACCCTCTCGACGACCGCCCGGCGGGCCGACGCGGCGAAGCCCTCGCCGACGGCCAAGGCCCCGGCGGACGTCGAGGCGGACCCGACGGCGCTGGGGCAGCAGGCGCCGAACCGGATTGACGTCTGGGCGAGGGGGCAGCAGCACCGGACGAAGGCCATGTCGGGGCCGAGGTTCGAGCAGACGGAAGGGACGTTGCAGGTGGGTTGATCCCTGGGTACCCTGGGTTGGACGGGGGGTGGCTGGGGGGAGAGATGAGAGGCATTGGGCGAGAGGAGCGTGCGGTTGAGAGGGGACGACGATTGTGTGCTGGGAGGTCAGCTGCCGAGGACATCTGCTGACGGAATACAGCCCCAACCGAGCGCGGCCATCGAGCTCATCCACCAGCAGCCCGTCCGGTGGACGCACAGCCGCGTCGTCTCCTGCGACGGCGGCGGCGGCCCGACGGGGCACCCCCGGATCTTCATCAACACCGACAAGCCCGAGATCGCCACGTGCGGCTACTGCGGGCTTCCATTTGTGAGTCCCTTTCCCTCGTTCACTACTCACCCGGGATGAAGGAGACGGGATCCCCCGGAGCAGGCGGTTGCTAACATGGTGTGTTCTCCAGGCCCACGAGCACCACAGGAAGCACCTCGAGTCGCTGCCTCAGACTTCTTACCCCCTGGAGTAAACTGGATGGATTACATTGGGGTGTGTTACGTGTACGGGAGTGGACTGGGCAGAGGGGAGGTAGGCACTAGGGGAGGAGGAAAATATTGTACATATAGATCAAGAAGCATGGCTTTTTTCTATCCGCGGCAGCTTGCTCTCGTGAAGCCGGGGGTTCACGCGACCGTCTGGCGGGGATGGGGAGGGCCAATTGCATTTTCGGGGGAAGCTCGTTTCAATGGCATCCAGCTTGGCAATTTCTCGTTGCAATTGATGATGTAAAAGGCAGGGAATCTACCCCGCCAAACCACGCCCACAATGTCATCACCCAGAAGCAGCACCACCACCACCGTCCTCCTCCTAACCCTCGCCCTCCTCCCAAGCATCTACCACCTCTTCACATCTATCCCAACGCCTTCAACACCGCCCATCGCCCCGACAATGTGGTTCCAGAAGCAGCTCACCCTCCCCTCCGCCGCGCGCGGCTCCTACCTCATCACCGACAAGGTCACCTCGCAGCTCCCGGAGATCAAGGACTACCGCGTCGGGCTGCTGAACCTCTTCGTGCAGCACACGTCGTGCGCGCTGAGCCTCAACGAGAACTGGGACGAGGACGTGAGGTACGACATGACGGACGCGCTGGAGAGGGTGGCGCCGTACGAGGGGCCCAAGGGGGAGGCGCTTTACAGGCATGACGCGGAGGGGAGGGACGACATGCCGGTGTGTATTGCCCGTGGTATTGGTGTTGGTGGTGAGGAGGGGGTTGCTAATGAGGGTGTGTGTAGGCGCATATCAAGTCCTCGCTGATCGGCGCGAGCGTCACCATCCCCATCAAGGACGGCAAACTCGTAAGCTCCCCCAACCCTAAGCTCTCCCGGCTTCCCACCCCACGCAAGAACAACGCTCAAGCTAGCTACGCAGGCCACCGGCACATGGCAGGGCATCTGGTACCTCGAGTTCCGCGCCGCAAAGCACACGCGCAGGGTCATGGCGACGATCCAGGGCGAGAAGTACCAGTGACTGTCCGCGAGCGGCCACAAGATGTAGGTCCAGAACCTAGAAAGGATACGGAATATACAGCGGAGGAGGACGGCGCCGCGGTAGACGAATATACGAGGGAGGAGCATTGTGCATAAAAAGACGGACAGGAGCCGAGACAGGAGGACCGTGGATAAAAGAGGAAACGCGCTTTCGAATTCACGAGATGTAGAGAGCTCTTGATATACATGCATGCCGCATCAACGCCTATAAACTCCGCCCTCATCTCATCCCCGATCTAGATCCCCTCCCCCCGCAAAACATCCCCGTACCTAAGCCATCCCATTCCCCATCTCCTCGTCCCCGCCCGCTAGCACCTTCGTCCGGGGCACGTACCCCTCCGGCGCCTCCCGCCCCGGCGTCGCGGCCACCACCTCGCCCGCCTCGTCGACGAACTCAAAGTTGTAGCGGCTCAGCAGGTGCGGGATGGCGGAGAGCTGGGGCCCATAGCGGCCCGTGTTGTCGTAGAGCTCGAAGAGGGGCACGGCGAGGAGCTTCATGTTCTTGGGGACGCTGAGGACCTCTGCGTTGCGTTAGCGCTGTTCCCTCTTTTCTCTTCTCTCCTGTCTCGACTCCTAGGTTGTGTCGGGGACGGGGGAGTGAACGAAACGAGGAAGGGAGTAAAGAAGTAGGTTTAGAGACGGAAGGAAGGAAGGGGGGTGAAACTTACTCGACTCCGGAAGCTGTATAAAGTACAGCTTCTTACACTCCTTCGGCCTCGTGACATGCGCCGGGATAAACGGGTACATAAACGTCTCGAAGTTCGGCCTCCACCACTGCGCAACACACTCGCCAACCTCCCACTCCCCCCTCGCGCCCCCCTCCTCCTCCCCCAGCCTCCCCACCGGCGCGAGCCTCTCGTCCAGCCTCCCCCTGAACCCCTCAATCTCCTCCTCCTCGGGCTTTAGGTAGTCCCCCGGGAGCTTGAAGAATGCGTTTGCGATCTGCAGCATGAGGATGTGCGGGTGGTTGTGCTCGTGGCACACGAGGATGCCCTCGCAGGTGCGCCGCATGCCGTGTTCGTTGTAGTGCTCTTCCAGGCGGCGGAGTCGCGCGATGACGGAGGGGTCCTCCTCTGGCTGGGTCTCTTTGACGCCGAAGGTGTAGTTGGAGAGGGGGTAGAGGCGGATTGTGGAGGGCTGGTTGGCGTTGAAGGGGAGGGGGATGATGGGCGGGTTCGAGGACTGGAGGACCTCGGGCGGGATCGTCGACATTGTTGCGGTGGGCGACCGTTCTCGTCCGTCTCGTGTGGTTTTCGTTCGTCTCGTGTGTATACGTCTGCGAGCGCAGAAAGCCGTCTATATCCCGTGGGTCTCGTTGTCTCGGTCGTGCGGGCAAGACGCTGGGAAGCAGTATCGCGTCAAGCTAGCCGGGCAAAAACTCCCTCCGTATTCGATCCAATTGGGGCTTCTCGAGCAGTGGTGAATCTCGCAGTTGTCCCTTGCCGCTATGTCCGGGCGCAACGAAACAGCCGACGCCAGAGCTTCCCTGGAAGGAGCAACTCAGGAGAGGTCGGACAGGCAGGCCGACAGTCGAGAGGTAGGCCTTGAGCTACTCTACGCTTCGCAGATGCAGGGAGCGATGCTGAAACGGCGCGCGCCAATAAAATGCCCAAATTCGAAGCAGGTGCTAGAGTCGTTACTTTCTCGTCGCAAAGGTGAAGCCTCGAGTTCTAGAGAGCCGAGTAAGGTCGAGGCGGATGTGTGTTGTTAATGTCAAGGTCCCCGCCGTTTGCTGTTTTCCAGCTGTCAACTCTTGACAAAGGGAGGGTGCCAACGTGGGTGGGTGCCAAATGAAGACCGTGCACGGTGCCTGGTATTCGGCCTCCACTTCTCCGCTCATAACCCGAGATGAAATGAGACGTGCACGGAAGGTTGGCGGCCAATGCGATGCTATTCGCCATTAACTGGGAACAGGAATCCCGTTTACAAGTGATTACCGGGCTCACCAAGTCCACGTGTATATAGGTTACCTTGGTCTCAAGACGTAGCACCAACAATGGATACAAAGATTCACACCAGCCACCACCATTACAACAGCAAGCTCGCCATATCGACAGAGACACTCAATAACCTCTTCAGATACAATCTATACCACTACCTAACCCCAACCAGACCACCAACATTCAACCTAGAGCCTAAGCCCCCCACTCCCCACCAATCCACCTGTTCAAGAAGTCCACCGAAGCAGCCGGCTGGTCCATCGGCACCATATGTCCCGCCTGGTAAATCTGCATAAACGTAAAGTTGCCGCTAGACTTGACCTTGCCGTACGCCTCGTCCTCGTCCTTGCCCGCAATCTTCAGGTCCACAATGTCCGCGTCGTTGAACGCCTCCTTCCCGGACCACGGCAGCGCCTCGGTCCACGCCTGGTTGCCCAGCCAGTTGCAGATGTAGTCGGCGTCGCCGGCATACACCAGCACGGGGATCTCGGCCAGGATGTCGGGCACCAGCCTCTGGTACGGCTGGAACCAGTCGCCGGCAAAGAGGAAGCCCCGGTTGATGTCCATGTTGCAGCTGTCGTAGCTCGACACCTCGGCGCCGACGGCGTCCATGACGGACTGCTGGTTCAGGTACTCGGAGATCCACCCGAGCGCGCTGTAGCACAGGTTGCTGTTGTCCTCGCAGGGGCCGCGGATGTCGTAGACGTTGCGGCCCGTGCGCTGGTACGGCCCAATCATGGCATTGTTGCAGTAGATGCTCGCCGGCACGCACGACCACGCGCTCCCGGACTCGTAGCAGCTGCTGATGAGCGACTCGCACCGCGGCAGCGCGTTGTCCATCGACTGGCACTCGCTCTCGCTGAGCACAGCCGGGTACCCGCCCTCGCCGCACGCCATGGGCCGGTAGTACGCGTACTGCGTGAGGCCGTCCGTCAGGCCGTTGCCGATTAGCACGCTCTTCAGGTTGATGTTGCGGTCCTTGTGCGACAGGATCTCCGACGTGAAGGCCGGGATGTAGTGCCCGGCGTACGACTCGCCAGCGATGTGGAAGTCCTGCTTGGCGTACTCGGGGAACTGGTGGAAGAAGAGCGACAGCAGCGCGTAGACGTCCTTGCCGGCCGCCACGCTGTCCGTGACGGACGACCCGCTGTACGAGAACCCGGCGTTGACGGGCTGGTCGAGGAAGATGACCGAGGCGTTGTTGTTCCAGGCGTGGGGGTTGTGTACGATCTCGAGCTTCTCGTTGATGGACGACGGGCCGAGCTCGAGGAAGAGGCCCGTCAGCGAGGAGCAGCCGGGGCCGCCGTTGAGCCAGAGGACGACGGGGTCGTTCTCGGGGTCATTGCGGGACTCGAAGAACCCTGGCGCAAGATATTAGCAACTTTGTCTCCCTACACAGCTCCGAGGGATCCGACTCACAGTAGAACAGATGCTTGTCGTTCTCGTTGTCATCCAGGTACCCGCTGTACTGCTTCACATCATCGATCCCGAGCGACGCGGGATCCACCTTCTTGGTCCGCATATCATACGACCCCAGCACCCTCGAGTCCGCCGCCTTCCCGGCGCTCTCCGCCGCCCAGAGCTTGTTAACCTCCGCACCGCGGACGACGTGGTCCCACTCGGCGTCGGGCCTCTTGCTCGCAGCCTTGGGCCTCCGCCCGATGGCCGCCTCCTTAAAGGCCGCCACGGCATCAGGCGCCAGAAGCGAGACCTCGTCCCAAAGCGCCTGGGCCTGGCTGCCCGCACCGGTGATGGCCTCCTGAATCGCCTCCCACGTGTTGGCGGGCTGGGCCTTGTCGCCGCTGGGGCCGCCGAGGACGACCTGGTCGAGGGCGACGGCCGACGAGGCGGCGCCGAGGAGGAGTGCTGAGGTTCCGAGCCTCATGATGACGGTAGTATTGGGTAGGACTGTTTCTGACGATACGGTCCTGAGATGGAAATGTGTTTGGGTGTAAGATTGAGAGATGATGGGAGGTGTTGAGGGGAGGAGCAGGCAGCTTCCTTCGTCGGCGGGAGGCGGAAGCGGGTGGAGAGGCGAGGCGGGAGTGACGACAGCACCCGGCAGGTGAAACAAGTGTACCGCAGCTCGGGGTAGGTACCATGTACCTCTGTTGCCGTGGTGCCCGCCCAGCCAGAGCGCTAAACCTCCTCAAAACTCACTTCGCCACGCCGGAGCCAAAGTACCACCTACCCCCAACCCCATGCTATCTACTCCGCAAAAGTCCCCGCTGCGAGGTACATCAGGCGGCCGTCTCCACACTCCACTGACTCAACCCATAACCGGCGTACAACTCGCCAGCCACGAACATCCTGCTCACATCTCCCCAAAGCAGCCAGACACCTGGATGGCCCCCGCCTCGCTAACCCCAAACCGGCAGCTCAGACAGCCGAGAACCGCCATGCCCCCGATCCGGAGTGCCTTCCGGACCCCCGCCAGTGAACCCGCAGGCCAGGCGAGAGCTCGGGCGCACGTCCCACACCGCACTCGACTCCCGACACCGGCGCCTGACCCCATGTATCCCACGTCATCGCGTTCCTGCATAATCTCGAGTCACGCAGACGGCGGAACAAATCGCAGCACAAGACGTAACAGAACACGTAAAACAAACAAAACATGAGCACTCACGCGTATATACACGCAATCCGGTCCATCGTGATCACGCACCCACCAGGTTCAAGACATCCGAGACAACCATCACTGTACAAACTCGTTGCATTTCCGCTTGACCCTCACCTAATGCTTCCCCAAAGTAGACATCTCAACACAGTCGATGAACACCCGCCTCGCCTCCTCACGGAGACAGAAGCGAGGCAGCATACTTCTAAAATGGTCTATGCGGTAAAAACAAACGAATGAAGCCATTGTACACCTCCTCACCCCTTCCCCCCTTTATCTTTTTAACCCCCGTCCGTAAGGCCCACCCCCTCGCTGCAATGCATAAACACCAATATCAGACCGCCTCCCCACTCATGACCAACCCCGCGCTTCAGACCTTCGACTCATCCTCGAGTCGAATCTCCGCAACAGCGTCATCGTCCTGGCCCTCCCCCTGCGCCCGCTTCCACCCCTCCCCCCACGTGTCGCCTCCCGCCGCCTCGCCATCAGCGAACGGCCCCGCGCCACCTGGGACCGGGAAATCGGCATCCATGAGGCTACTCCGGCCCTCGCTTCCCGAGTCGTGCTGCGCGTCGTCGCTGGCATAGTCAACAAGAGCCGTCCTCCCTTCGTCCTCGTCCTCGCCCCCCGCCGCCCCGGCCCCGGCCCCGTCCAGCTGCCCGAAGCTCCACCCGGTCTTGTAGGCACTCGCGGCCGTCGTGTTGCTGGACTCACCCATTTCGATCCCCTCGTCCTCGATGCTGGGGTGCACATCATACGCCCCGCTATCCGAACCACGACCTCCGCCCCGAAGGCGGGTCGCTCCGGCTCCGGCTCCGTTCTTGCCAGCGGTCGACGAGCCATAGAGGGATGACCCGCCAACCTCCTGGTCGTCCCCCGACCCGGATCCGTCGTCGTCGAGGCTGCGGTTGAACCTCTCGCAGATCTCCGCGAACCGCGGCCCGCCGAGTGGTACGGACGAGCGGCGCCGGTAGAATAGGAGGTACGCCGCGCCCGTGACGAGCGACTGGAAGCTCTTGACCTTGCTCACGGAGCTGTCTGTAGGCGAGATTCGGATCAGCATTGTCCCTGAAAAAAGGGGGGCGGGGCCTTGAAGGCCAAGTAACTTACCGTTGTAGTGGTACCATTCACCATCCATAAAGTTCTTCGCGCTCGCCGTGTAGTGACCGCCCCCTAGACCACCGTAATGCTCATCAACACCGATGAGATCGTAGACCTCAACCTTGCCATCCTCCTTGTGAAGGACGCGGCTATCAAGATCGAGACCCTCAATGGGGAAGTTGACCTTGACGTCGATCTTGTCACGGCGGTAGTGCGACGAGCTGAACCGCTTCAGGTGGCACACGAGGATGTCGGGCGTCTTCCAGAGGTCGAACTTCTTGCTGGCCCGACGGTGCTCCTTGCAGCGCGGGCAGTACCACATGTCCTGCTCCGACAGGACCTCGGCCCTCTCGAACTCCTCGAGGCAGTCGTCGAGCGTGATGCCGGCCGTGCGCCTAGAGGCCCTCGACTTACGCTTGGCCTCCAGCCCGGGATCCTTGAGCTTCTCGACGCCGACAAAGGTCTTGGCCCCTCGCTTGTCGCCGAACTCGTCGGTATCCCTGCCAAAGACGGCATCCCACGCTTCTTCAGTCCAGTCGACGACGATACCCTCGCCAAGGTTGATAAGAGCTCCCTCCTCGGCTAGCGAGGGCACCACAGGCTGCGGCGGTACATCGACGTAGTTGGCCCCTTTAGCCATTTGCCTGTTCTGCTTCGCCTTGGCAGCCCGGCGCTCCCTCTTGGTGTACGTCTTCTTCCCCTTGACGGGCCGTCCCCGGCCACCGACCTTGTGCATGTGCTTGCCGCGGCCGTTCATGCGGTTCAGGTTCTATGGTACCCGTTAGCAGCCTAACCAGCCGTCGCCACCCGAGTCACTCCTGGAACTCACCTTGTAAGACACGGCCTCCTCCTCGGACGACTCATCCGCCATGCGCGTCTGGGTCGGCGCATTGCTAGAGTCCTCGTCACTGCCGCTCTCGTTGTTCGAGCCATTAGCATTGTTCCAGGCCTCGTTGTCCGGGCTATCCTGATCCGCCGGCGCCTCGGACTCCGGCAGCCTGCTTGCAATCGTGTTCAGCTGCTTGTTATCATCGACCGAGCCCCAGCCCGTCGCTACGGCGCCGTCCGAGCTCCTCGAGTCGCTGAAGTAGCTCATCTCAAAGAGGTTCTGCAGCCGGGGATCCAAGAACTTCTCCGGATCTACCCAGCTTGGCCGCTTCGCATTGAAGCGCTTGAGAATCGTCGGTCCGCTTCTAGAACCAAGGTGTTAGCCTGGCGAGTCTGCCGAAGAAGGCATCATTCTACTTACTGAGCCTTGGCATCCGGCGCGCCCTTCGCCTCGGCATCCTTCATAGCCACGTCGACCATGTCCTCTTCACCTTCGACAGACTTGGCAACAACCTTGGAGTCGCCGGAATCGCCGTCGGAGGGGTGGGTCATTTCCGCATCCGTGTTCTCACCCGTCTCGGTGTCCGTCTCGTCATCCTCGGTAAGTACAGAGTAGGTCGAGAAGCACGAAACCTTCTCGAGGACTTTCCTGCGAATAGCCTCAAGACTACGGGCCTGTGAAGCAAAAGCTTATGTTAGTAAGAGATCCGCCAGGGCAAGGTGGAGCCAACATACCTCATCCCGAGTTAGGATAATGAAATGAGGCGGCAGCGAGTCGTCCTTCTTGTAGCTACGACCATATTTAGCCTCGCGCCGGTGGAAGACCGTCACGGCCATCTGGTCGCAGCGGGGGTCGTCCACCGTCTCCTCATCGCTCTCGAACCCGTCGCTGTCCACCTTGCGGGTCCGCCTCTCGGTCACCGCAGGCCGCGGAGGCCAATTGGAAGGAGCGCATTCCAGCTCGTGGATGGTCGGGTTGTCGTTCGACTGAATCTCGTCCGAGACGTCCATCGACTCGTCATAGATCTTGAAGAACTTGCTCTTAAACTCCTCCGCACCAATCAGACGATCAACGGGCACGCCGGTCCTCTCCGAGACGAAATGCTTCATGGTGTCGATAGAGCTATGTTGGGGAATGTCGACCTCGAGGTCGACGGGTGCGTCGTTCAGGGGGTAGAACCGGACGGGCCTCGACCACAGGTTTTCCACTGGTAGCGGGAGAGTGAGGTTGTTGAACGGGTCAAAGGTGATGCTGATCTTGTGGCAGACGGGGCACTTGAGCGTGCTCTTGTACAGGCCGGTGAAGAGATCAGCAACGATTGAGTCGTCCCGACGCTTGGTGATATCCCAGACCTGCTCGGCCATGTTGGCAATGGCAGCCTGGTCGCCAATCATCTCGTCCGTGGAATCGGGCTTCTCAATGTACGGCTTCTTCTTCACGCGGTTGAGGTCCTCCTGCAGAGCATCCAAAAGGAAGCCGAGGAACTCTTGAGAGTCCTGCTGGCCCCACGACGCAAACGTGGGCCTACACTGCCCCGTTGTGCTCTTAAAGCCCCCCGGACGGACCGAGCTCTGCGAGGTGTGATAGATATCCTTTAGGAGGTTGCCATAGGCATTGGCCATCTTGCCGTTGAATCCAAGCACGTTGTCCCGGTTGATCTCCTCCGCGTACTCGTCGGTGAGGAAGTACTTTGTGAGCTCCTCCACGCTCCTCACGCACTGGAGCGCCGAGTTCATGTAACACGTATTCCCGAGATTCTGAAGGCCCACGGCGCCATCGCCCCTCCAGCTCTTCTTCTTCTGCGCCCTACCTCTCGTGACGGGGCCCGAAGGCGCGGGGCTACTGCGGCCACTACTGGTGCGAGACTGGCTGGACTTGTTCGCCGCGAGTTTTCCGTTTACCCTCGTGCTGGGATTGTAAGTGCTAGTCGACACCCAGCCACCAGTGTCGATCGCTTCCTCCACAACGAGGGTCTTGTCAGTGACAAGACTGTGCACGTTCAGACTGGCTCTGCCGTTGTACTTGGGGTTGCCGGTCTGGTCATCACCACCCACGATGAACCTCTTACTGCGGTCGACTTCGCTCCAGGTCGGTATGTCGATAAGCAAAGTGCGCCACGAGTCCTGCGGGTTTTCCGCGTCGGTCGGCGTGGTGGGAGGGCTCATTGCCGAGTTGGCGGCGTCCTCGGTCTCGGGGATTGTGCGGTCAACCTCCACCAGTCGGATCTTGCGCTCATAAGGAATCTCCAAGTCATCCTTGATATCCTTTAAGAACTTGTTGTAAGGATACGCGGCATGCCTCACAAGGGTAAGCGGGCCCCGGTTCTCGGCCTTTTGCTTTTCAGGGATGGTGATGCCGCTGACGTCTGACCGCAGGCGGTGGATGGTGAACACGGGCGGGTGTAGCTCGTATATGACGTTCGGCGGGCTGGAGGGATCCGCTTGGAAGTTGCTCGCCTGGCGCCGTATCGGATGCTGGCCCTCCTTTAGACCGTACCACTTGCAGACGAGGTCCCAGGCGTCCGCGGAGAAGAGCTCGCACGTCTCCTCCAAGGCGATTCCGGGCTTCAACCGGACGAAGGGGCCCGACTCGGTCGGGATGATCTCTCGGATGATATCGGAGTTGTCGACCGGGCCCAGAGTGTCGTCCGGCTGGGTCTCCTTGGCGAACTTGGCGTCGCCGCCTATGGCCAAGGCCTTGTTGACCCAGGACTTGGCCACAACGAGGGCCGTATCACCCTCTTGAACGGGAGTTTCGTTAAAAGCTCGCTGGAGGGTCTGGATGGTCTTGAGCTGTTCGGCTAGGGGTGGGGCTGGCGAGGAGGATGAAAGTTAGCAAGGCCGAAAAGCCAGGCACTGAAAGAAAGCGCAGGAAGTGCGGGACAGCAGTCGCAAGCCCAGCACAACGGCCTCAACTCACCAGCATCGGGGTTGTCGGTATACCCAGGACCGTCTGGCGAATCCACGCTCATGGCCCTGGGGTAGTTCGGCGCCGACTGGTCGCCGGACTCGCTGTTCTCGGGATCCATACTAGAGGCACGTCGCTTCAGGGGAGATGAAGAGCGGTTGCAGTCTCCATCCCCGGACATCATGGCCCGGCGAGGATGCGGGATGGAGGACCGGTGTCTCGCCGCGGACAGGTGTGGCGCGGCGCCGGCCTCGGGGTGCTTCTCGCCGTCGAGGGAGAGCTCGGCGTAGGCGGCGCTGGGCGACGAGGCGGTCGACGAGGCGCAGTCGGCCGGGGCGAAGGCGTGCGTCTGCAGGCGCGGGGGCAGGCTGGAGAGCGCGTCACCGGGCAGGGCGGTCGAGTCCGAGGCGGCGGAGAACGAAAAGGACGCCCGGTCGTAGTCGTGGTCGTCGTGGTCCTCGTCCGGCTCGCACGACGGCAGGACGGTGTCGGCAGGGGCGGCCGGTGGCGACGGGGGCGTAGCGGAGTCCCTATCGCGCGCCGAATTGCGGGTGACCTTTCTCTTCTTTAGGGACGACGTGGTGAATGTGAGCTGCCTGTGCAGCTCGGGTACCGCAGCGAGTGGAGGGACGGAAGGAGCAGTCTCTCATGGAGGGGGAGAACCCGGGAGGCTTTCTCTGGTCCTTGTTGGTGGGGTCGTCGAGGGGCGGGCCGGTGTGAGGTGCGAGCGGTAATGTCGGGGGAGTTTGTGTGGCCGCTGCTAGATGGCGAGAGAGAGCGGTAGAGGCTGATGGAAACGGTAGTGGCTGTTGCGGTCCACCAGGCGTGCCCTGTTTCGCTCGGGGGGAGGGGTCAAAGGCGATTGGAGAGGTGGCCGGGGGGGGCGGTGGCGGGCAGTTTGTAAGAATGTAATCTGCCTGCCGGTACCCAGTACAAGTTCGCGCTGCAGGACGTCCTCCAAGCGCAACACGCTGACGGCAACTTTGCGACCAGCGGCAACAATGATCCCGGAGGCTCGGACTAGCTGGTAGCGGGCGGTACGTACGAGCAGTGAGGGCGGGCGCGCGTGGAAGAAATTCCTCGATGGCGGAGCCGGTTTATACGGGAAAGTGGTGTGGGCTGGCAGTGGAATGGGAACTGTGGAAATCTCGGGGTTTGGAGCCACTTTCCCACGGTGTCAAATTTTTGCTCCCCACCCACACGCCCACACCGACCACCGATCCAGAGCTGCGGCAGGAGCCTCCCAAGTGGGGCAGGTGGGAGACGCGCTGACTTTCAGCTCGTGCTTCAGCGCCCCGCCAAGTCAAGTGAGCGTCGACCTTATGTTCTCGTCACCCCTTCCCGGTGAAGCGCACGTGCTTCCCACACCTGTGCCAGCGGGGAGTTTCCCTGACGATAGAAGCATAGTTTGCATAGCTCGGGCCTCGGCATGACATAGACGACATTCGGAGTGGCCTACATATCCCAGCTCTAATGGGCAAGAAGTGCTCACAACCAAGCCCCTCCATCCCGTGCATAACTGACGAGAGCGCCAAGAGACATCGATGCTCTTACATCTCCCGACTCGTTGCGGGCCCTCCATCACCCCATCTCAAAGCTCGGCCAAGGTTTTCTCTCCCAGGTACACTCTCCTGAACAGATCACGAGCAAGACCACAAGCCCAGGACCCCGTGTCCTCGCGCCCGGAACCCTTCGCCGTGTAAGTCGTGAGACAAGACACGATCCGGGCCGCCGCTCCAGTGTCTCTACAAGCAAGGGCCCATTCCTCCCCTTCGGCAAGGGATGGAAACACTCGTCGGAAAGCCTCCCCTCCCTTTTCCCCATTACCCCCTTCAAAACTCACAAAACTACGAAAATCACATAGAAGCAAGCCCAGGAGACCCATAATCGCATCATGGCATCAAAAAGGTCAATTACCCAACCCCCCAACTCCAACCAAGACCCCCCAGTCCCCCCGGAACCCAGCATGATATACAATATACTCCGCCACCTACCCGCGCCCACCAGTACCCATATATATAAAACCCATCCCATAACCCAGATACCCCCGTCCCCTTCCGGAAACCCCATACCCAACACCCAAGCCCATCCAAAAACATTTCGCCCAAAGATCCCCCCCCCTTGCCATCCGGCTTTCTTTTCCTCCCTTTTGTCCCCCACCTCCTTTTATACAAGAGCGTAGTTGAACCCCCCTCCTTCCGTCGAGATGTGACGAAAGAACTGGCAAGAAGGCATGCTATCGGATTACATTCTCCGTCCCGGCCGCCAAGGCCCCCGAGCTAGGCGTCTTGTTCCTCCTAAACAGATTCAGCGCATTCATCCTGAATCGGCTTGGCTTCTTCCTGAGCGTGTTCTCCCCCGGCGGCTTCCCCAGCGCCGCCTCATCCTCGTTGCTAGACTGCGGCCTCAATGCCTCCGCCTCCGCCTCACCGCCCTCCCCCTGCACCGACACCGGCACAGGCGGAGGCGGGGGCGGCCCCGTCGGAGCCGGCACCTTGATCTCCGGCACCTGAGCCCTCTCGCTCGACTCCCTGCTCGCGATGCTGGTTCCCCTCGTGCTAGGCGACAGCGGCATCTTTCCCGTCGTGGCGCTCGTGGCCTGCGACGTCCAGTCGCCCGAGTACGGCGCCGAGTTGCTCCCGTCCGTCGTCTCGCTGCTCCGCTGCTTCCCCATCGACAGCGACTTGCCGTGGTCGTAGCTGTCGAGGCGGTAGCGCATGTTGAAGGGGTCGCTGGCCGCGAAGTCCGCCACCGTGTCGAAGGCCGTCCCCGGCCCCGTGCCGTTCGCGCCCTTGTACCCGCGCGCCGGGTCCGTCTCGGCGGGCCCCTTCTTCGTCCGGACAAAGTACCCGGGGTCCGTGGCGCTGCCCTCGTCCAGAGGCGACACCGCGATCTCGCCCTCGTCACCCACCACGGCCGCGGCCGCGGGCGTCGTCATTATCGTCGTCTCGGGCGTCTGGTTCGCGTCGAGATCCGCGGCCGTCTCGCAGTCACCGCTCGTCGGGGCCCCTTGAGACCGCAGCGCCTTGCTCTCCTCCTCCTCCAGCATGCCGGATTCGAACAGGTCTCTGTTGGCCTCGAGCTCCTGCACTGTGTACCTCATGGTCGGCATGATGTCCGCCACCCCCTGGAATAGGGGGATCGCGAAGAGTTTCATGAAGCCGAGTTGGCCCTTCGACAGCGAGAGCAGGTCCTTCTTGGGCGTCGCCATCAGGGACGACGTTATTCCGAGCTCGTTTTCCATCGACGCCTGCCGCGAAGTCTCGTCTGCCAGGATGTACATCCACTGGAGCGCGATATTATGTCGCCTCGCCTAGATTGTGTTAGCAAGCTGTGCACAAGCGGTACTAAGTGGAGCACAGCCAGGAACAGCTCTGCAGCTCACTTCCACGTGCAAATACTTACCACATTGCTAATATCGGCACACTTGATCAGCAGCGAACAAGCAAGGGTCTTCTGCTCCTCAACCGCGCGCGAATCCCAAGAGTCCGTCCCCTCCTCGCCCAACTTCGCCTGCGTGTCCGCTAGCTTCTTCATGTAGTCAAAGTGCAGGCCCATGTCCGTAGCCAGGATCGAGCTGATCATGACCTTTCGCATCTTCGACTCCTCAAAGACCGACGGCCAGTACCGCCGGAGGATCTGAGAGTAGGCGGCGCAGTGGAAGGACTCGAGGACAGACCGGTCGTTGTAAAGCTGCGCCAGGGGCGCGTTGAGGTTGACGAGGAACCCGTTGTTCACGCCCGGGTGTCCAACGTCGTGGCCGATCGCCGTGATGAGCATCGTGAAGCCGTCGACGGGGTCGAGGAGGCTCGCGATGCGGGACTTCGCCGAGGCTTCGTCTGCGGAGGCCTCCGCGCTGGCGCCATACGGGGCAAGGGCGCCGATGCTCAGCAGAAAGTGGAAGGTTGCCTGCAGGACATCCACGACGTGGCGGAAATTGTGATAGGGGACAAAGGTGTTGTAAGCAACGCGGCATGCCACGAGGTAGTCGATCAATTGGTCTGCACAGTCGAGTCAGCATATGCTCGCATCCATAACGTTCACCGCTTCTCCCGCGATCGTCTATTCGCCGAACTCGTCGCGACACGATAGGTCAAGCTCACCTGTAGGTATCCGCCATTTCTCCAGAGCGGGCATGCTCAGCGCGTGCTTGAAGATAAACATGGCGGCGACAAGCAGCTCGTCGTCGCTAAAGTCGTGGGCACAAAAGTCCCAGTGCCCAATGGCAGCGGCAACCGCCGCCTGCCGCTCTGTCGACACCGCCAGTTTAAAGTACCTCACCCGGTCGTCCACGTCGCCGCCCAAACGGCATATCCCCTTCATCAGGCCCGAGACCATGGCCTCCCGCAGGTAGGCAAACGGCTTCTCGTCGCTCACGCCGACCCACGAGATCTTGCGTCCTCGGCGAACCTCCATCAGCGCTTCCCGCTCCTGGGCAGCCTCCTTGCGTGCCTTGTACGCCTGCACGCCCACGCTCGTCATGCACTTCGAGCCGATCGGGCTGACGACGACGTCTGCTGCGCCGAGATCTATGCAGCGCTGAATCAACATCGGATCCACCATGTTGGGTTCGGAAGACGAAGCGGCCGCGGAAGGGTCGTCGCTCCAAACAGACGACGAGGAGTTGCTGATGACGGGAATAGGAATGACGAGCTTCGACAGATTACGAAGGTGCGCCTCCGTGATCACCCTCTGCAAGAGGTTGAGGCCGTACACCTCATCATCGGGGGTGTGGATTTCGGCTTCGCGCGGCGGACTTCTCGCACGGGGGGACGTCGACCTGGATCGAGGACGCGACGCGGGGATCGGTTCGTCGTGCGGCATGTCTATTAACACAACGGTTGGCTGCAAGTCACTCGTCGGACTCTCGTAAAGCTCGGATAGCTTGGAGATGCAGGATGCGCCAGTTGCGCAGAGATGTACTAATTTACCACGCCGTCAGCCACGCCACTCGAAAGCAGTCCGGGGGACGATTCGGCCCAGCTTACCGTCATTATACTTGAGCAGTGTCTCGATGTCGTTACCCAAGTCGCCAGTCTGCCGCTCATTGGCCTCGTCGCCGGGGCCTCCCTCCGACGCTGGTGCCGCCCGCACAACTACGTCCTCACGAGCACGCCGGCTGACGTACACGATGCGGTATTTTGAGCTTTCCATTGTCGGGTCCTACAGCATCCAGTCTCGCGACTGGAGCGTTCGACCAGGCAATTAACCGTGACTCCAGGCAACTAGGGTTGTAGCCGTCAACCGTCCACGGAGAGGGTCGAATACAGGATGAAGGTTGGAAGACTGGAAGTCTCCAATCTGCACCGATAGCCTGTGAGGAGTCGGTCGTTTACGTTCTCTCGATGGCGTGGGACGAGCCTCGACGGTCGAAGGAACAACGGTGTTTCGCCGCTACGCGCAAGCTTAACACGCCAGGTGCAGTCGGCCTAAATGATCCGGGCCACAAGTCGGCGGTTCGCTTGCTGAAAGGGCGAAATGTGGCCTCCCGCGGGGACGGGTTCTAATCGGCAATCGAATCAAGGGTGGGCGTCGCTCGAGGGAGACGGCAAATGGGTTGATTTATCGACGATTCGGTATATATACTCGGCGTCAAGTCGCAAATATCTGCGCCTGTGCCAGCAAGGTCGGGTTAGCAACGCGCCGTCTCGGAGAGGGCACGAAAAAGGGCCCTGTGCAGCGACAACCCGATCGGCAACGATGACGACTGAGGCGATCAGGACGCGAGCAGAGGGACCCTCGCGAGATGCGTGGGCCAGCAGGAGATTATGAACGAAAGCGGCCGATTGAAGAAAACAAAGCAACACCAGAAAGACCGGGGATAAGACGACAAGATCTCCTGAGGGCAAGGGGCAGGGCAGTTGAGGGAAGCGGTGCAGAAGCTGCTGCTATTGCGGGTAGGTCGCATTGTAGGAGGGATGTGAATAAGCCCGCAGAGCCCAGCACCACCAATTCGCACCCCAAGGCAGTGGCGACAAAATTACGGGGCCATAATGTGATGAAATCGCAGGGTGTGATATCAGAGGAACATGACGGCGATCGAGGGCGGAGAAGACTGAAAGACCATGCGATGCCTCGCCGACGGGTGCGTTGAGGCAGTGAGGGACGAGGGCCGGGTGCGACGGTTCAACCGCCCAAAGGTGCGACTCACTTGGCGATCAACAGCGGAATCCTGTTTGGCGTTCGGCTCCTCACCCGGATCGAAGAAGAACAAAACAATCGTCCGGTTCGAAGTCTGACGGTGGAGCAGTGAGGGCATAGCCCAAGCAAGAGATGAGTCCGACCGGGGTGTGTGTGTACTGGTTTGTCGGGGTCAAGATTCGTTTTGCAGAGGAGGGGGCGGGCGGGAGCCAAGATGGATTGTGGATTTCGGGACGGGAAAGGGAAGGGGAAATCGGAGGAGGCGAGATTTCGGGCTCCGCCAAGATTAGCGGTTGCAGAAGTAAGGGGCCGCTGCAGCGCCCATTGTGGGTTGTCATAGGAGGAGTAACATTCTAGAAGGCGAGGACAATGGGGCAGATGCGCTTTATTTTCCGTCTTTGTCAGAAAGGGTGGGTGGAGAGTGGAGGGGGGCGAAGAGTGGGGAGGGACAAGGGAGAAAGCACCTGAACAGCCCCCCGTCCCGCTAGCAGACGAACCCGGCTCGAGCAGATGCTACTACGGCGAAGTCGATCACCAGGGAAATAGACCCGAGTACTACTCGGTACACGAATAGGGCAGAAATCCTAGTTCAGAAATGTGCGCCAGTGCAACGTCCCTCGTGCAGTCCGCAGTCAGCAGTGGGTAAGCCAAGGGCCGGACGGGGCACGGGCGGGGGAGACACGGGGGAGCAAGGGCAAGCAGGCAGATTGAGGGACCGAAAGCGGAACGATTCGAAACTCGGGACAGATATGGGGCGGATGGGGCCTGCGGGTGCTCGGTACCCTCGTGGAGGGTACGAAAAGCGCCGAGCCACACGCGCCCTGCCCCGTCTGCGAGGCCCGAATAGGCAAGAGGCAGGGCGAGCTGATCTGCGGAGCCGGGCCTAGTGAGCGGCAATGATACCACGAACGGAAGAAGCACGCACGCGGAAGAAGCACACACACGCATATACACGCACACACACACATTGACAACCGAGTTTTGACGTGGCCCGAAGCGGAAGAGGGAGGGAAAGATGGGCGAGGCGAGAGTGGCAAGGGCCGGGGGGCTGGGGAAGAAGAAGAAGATGGCTTGCGTCGCCCGTGCTCCGCAAAAAGAATCTTGTGGGCTGAATCGTCCTCCAAGTGGACCACGGATCTTCTGGCCTCTTTCTCGAAGGACCGTCGAAGCCCGGGGCGGGGTCTCCCCCACCACTCACGAGCGGCCATGCCCGGCGCCCGGAGGTATCTCTCGCGGGGACGCAGGTACCGTAGCATTCGAGGCTGCGACGCCCGGGTCCGAAGGTTGCATGCAATCCCAGCGCATCCCATTGGGCGGCGGGTACTTTTGGGGCCACGGGTGCCCCCCCTCTCGCTCCTTGTGTCTGGCGACGATTCTTGCCCGGATGGGGGATGGGGGCTCGGGATGGCGAAGTTGGCAGCTGGTACCGCGACGCTGGGCGGGAATGACGTATCTGGTGGGCGTAATCGTCGCGCCATCGAGACGGGGAGGTTCGTCAGTGTCGCGAGGGTTTGCTGGGCGTGAGCTTGTTCTGGCGGGAATCGCCGCCTTCTAATTTTAGGGCAGGCGGCGCTGGGGGTCGTGTGAGGGGGCGGTGTTGTGGGCGGCGGGAGCGGTAACCGTGCTGCCCTGACGGGCTCGAGCGACGCCGCAGCACCTTGGTCAATCTTCCGGCTCCCGCTGCAGACGACACTCAGCTGGCGGGGGAAATTTTTCAAACAAATAAAAATAAAAAATAAATCTGAACAAGGTCAGCCCTGGAGTACCTTTCCTCCGCCATGACTGGATCATTGGTCATTCGCTCGCACCCCAGCACCACCATCCCGGACAGCCCCAGCGCCCGTGCCTACCTCCTAATACTAGTACAAGTATTACGTGAGGCACTTGCACATGCCTGTAAGACATGAACGGCCAAGAAGATCAAGAAGCACACTCTCGGTGTTACTCACGCACAATGTTTATCTCGAACCCCCCCCCCACCACCACCACCTCCCCCATCAAGCGGGTGCTCGCGAATCCCACCCGCGGCGCACAAGCATCTCCAATGGCCAGCATGCGCAGTAGCGTCGGAGCAGAAGCGGGTCTCGTCAGCGTCCAACCCACCAGCCCCGATCCCCCAATTTCCCACGACAAGGGCCCCTCTTCCTTCCCTAATTACCCCCCTGCTCCCCAGAACCTTCACCATCGTTCTGCGCCTTCGATCATCCTTCGATAGATTAACCAACCGCGATTCCTCGCCGGGGGACACTTGCAGAACACGGCGATCGCCCTACTTACAGATCGTCCCCCGGTACTTCCTACTTGGCACGTCCACCCCTTCCGGTAATGGCAACGAGCTCCGGCGCCGCTTTCCCCACCCCAGCAGATCACCCGGCCTCGGTTGGGGGGGCGCCGCTCGGTCGGCGGTGCTGGAGGGTCGGCTGCGGGGCGCGTAGCATTTTACCGGCCCCGTGCTTAGCGTGCGGGGCGACTGGGTTTGCGATCCATCGCTCTCTGGACCAAAGCGCAGCTGCGGAGTATTTGCGATGTTCAGCCCTCGGGTGGGAATCGGAGGCGCCGTGGGGGCAGAAAAAAGGAATCCCGGGAGGAAGGACTCCACAGGGGCTGTTCGTCGGGATGGGTCTGCTCCACATGTCTTGCGCTTGGGTGCATGTTTCCGCGGCCTGGGTAATTGCGCGGCCAGGGATGGGGTTTCTGTTCGTGGACTCGTGCACCAAGATGCCAGGATTCCTGGCGAGGGAACTGCGAAACCTGGCGCACATCTTGATCTTGGTTGGGGCAGTGGGTATCATGGACTGTGAGGTCCGGGGTCGGGGGCAGCCACTTACACCCCCGGTGCTCCCGTCGGAGTCGGAGTCTTACACCGTCACCCCGGGGAGGTCCTGCACTTCTGGGAAGTTTGTGTGTAGAATCCCTTCCTTACACGGGTATTTTCCTGCATCTATCGGACCATGGAATACACATGGTGGCCCCGGGAACGCCCCGCCCGGGTTATGCCCTCCTCGCCGTCACCGAACCGGACTCAGCCATTCCCCGAACACCGGCCGACCCACCGACGGGGCAAAGAAAAAGCAATGACGTTCGAACTTTGGCCCACGTCTGGCGACATCGGCCAGTAAGCCGCCGAGGCAGAGCACCCTCCCATATCAACAGCGATGCCGCGTAAAGAAGGCTCTGTTCCCCGTAGGATGCCAGGGGGCTAGCGAAGGCATTGGCTGGGGATAAGCGACCCAGACTGTCTTTGATATCGGTTCCGCCGAGGTTTGAAAAGTATCAACAGAACCGTATTGGGTCAACCGCCCTCGAGTCACCGCCAGCTTCGAAGCCCCAGACATCCCAGCCATCGCCATGCCTGGCGTCGCCGAGTCGGATAATAACGTCGTGGACGCCCTCTAGGACTCGACAACGTCTCATTAGGTTACCCCAGATCGACTTTTACCCCGTGGACCACTCCACACCTCTACTTAATACAAACCCATGCACTCACTCCCAGCGGAAATCCCGACGAGGCGCATCCCTCATGTCAGGGAGTCTCGCAATACCCACCCGCTTCCTGCAAGGGATGCAAACCACCAGCCCCCAAACCAGCTTCCCTCCCCCCTCCCCCCTCCTCCCTCCCCCCTCCTCCCTCCTAACTCGCTTCCACGCCGCCGGTCCCAAACGCCATCCCTCACCTCGCCGCCCGCCTCCCCGGGCCCGACCCAGCAGCGTGGGAACCTTCCCTTCCCACCGCCGCGGGCCCGCCGAGGCCGAGGCGGGAATCACAACCGCGGCGTTTGCGCAGGGAGGGTCGGAAAGTTCCCAGGCCACTGGAGAATTCGGCATGGCTTACCTCGCAGGGGCAAGGGCGAAGAGATGGAGGAAAGAGGGACAAGACGACAGGTCACCGCGTCTCAGCCCTGCTGATCGTCACATTTCGAGGGCGGGCCAATCTCGGTGTGTTTCTTTCAGGGGGGGTCTGGATGGCCGGAGGATTGCTCGTATCAGACAGAGGAGTCTCCAGGGGAGCCTGCTTCTTGACGACTTTCCGACGCCCTAAGAGAGCTGAGAACTTCCCGGTGATGCCGCGCCGTGCTCGTGCCCTCAACCAGTCTTCCACGACACTCGGTTCGCGGCTCTGATCAAACACACCCGTTTCCGCCAGCGTGCCGTGCCCCCCTTCCCCTGGGTCTGGATCCCGAGAAACACGAGATCCGGGGCCCCATGATGTGCAAAGAGCCAAGACCTAAGCTTCCCCCCCCCAGTCACCCCACCCCGCATAGTGTTCCAATGATCTACGCCGGGAGGCTCGTGCCCCCTGTCAGCGCCAACAGGGCCGTCCACCTGTCATGAAGAACTGAAACGGACGATCGCTGGGGAAGGAAGCGGCTGCGCCACGGGGATACCGCACAGAGCCTCCGCCACGTTAACCATCATTTTATTCAGCTGTTTGTCAAACGAGATATGGGAGGGAGCGTTTCGATGTACTCTGGTCCGCGGACTATCGTGAACCCCAATAGCGCACCCTATCCTCCCATGGAGACGTTGAGCGTCTCCCGAGGGAAAACAAAGTAAGGGCAGTAGCCACTGCAGTGGGCTCGCCAATCCACCTAGTACGGCACGGATAGTGAAGATGCTGCCTTGTCTTAGATACTTCTGATTGACCACGCCGGGGCTATCCTATCCGAATCACGATGGATATACAGAGATTATTTGACCTACCTTGATTCCGTAAGTGCTTCCATGGGCACTAGGAGGCCGCATCGCCTATCACTGATCCAAAGCCGGCTAGATCCCGTGGCCTCACGTCGAAATGCTTAAGATATGCCACCGCGCAAGGAAGAGTCGCATTACAAGGCTGTCATAACCATGCTACCTATAAACCTATTCCCATTATCTCAAGCCCACGCTGACCGAAGGGGGAAACCCTCGGGGTTCAAACTCGATGGTATCGCTCTCTCCCTCTCATCCTCTACCCTTCCACTGCCTCACTCCACTTCCACCCCCTAATCCAAATCCTCATGCGTAACCGCCATATCCAACACCTCAACCCGCCCCCCACCTCTTGTCTCCCCCCCAACAAAGTCCGAAAGCGGCTTAAACGCCCCCGGCTCCACGAACCCCACGACCTCCCAGTCCCCGCCAGCCCCCAGATCCTGCGACTCAACCTGCTCCACGAAGCTGAGTATCCGATCCTTGACCGTCCCCGGCGCCTTCTTCTCGCCGCCCTCCTCCCCGTCGGCCGCCGCGCCCTTGGGGGCCCCCTTGACGGCCTGCTTGAGAATTTTGGTCGGGCAGGTGACCCGCAGCCTCATGCGCGCGCGCGCGACGGGGATGGGCTGGTGCGCGATGAGGGCCTTCATCGCCTCGAGGGCCTGGCTCTTTGCGCTCTTGTTCGTCGCGACGCCCGTCCACGTCGGCTTCGGCTTCGCCGGCGCCTCTTCGCCCTCGCCCTCGCCCTCACCCCCCGTCGACGCAGGCGCCGCTGCAGCCTCGTTCCCGCCCGCAGCCCCCGACCTCAACATATCGAGCGCTTTTTCAATCATTCCGGTGGTATACACCCTCTTGGTCCTCGGATCCACCACCTTACTCGCCACGATCCCCACAACCTCATGATGCACCCTCTCCGCCTGCGCCGCCCTCTCCTTCTCCCCCACCTGTATCTCCCCCTTGTTCAGGATCTCGAGCGCAATGTCCTCGACGCTCCTCCCCTTGCCGAACGCCTTGTCGAGGTCGTCGCGCGGCGCCGTCTGCCCCTTGGAGACGTTGAGGAAGACGTTTGGGATCTGCATCACATTGTCGAGGTCCGTCTCGATGCCCGAGCGGTATTCGAGCACCTTATTCTTGTAGCAGGCTACCTCGAAGCGCTTCTTGCCCTTCTTGAGGCGCACGAGGGAGACGTTTGTTAGCTTGATTTGGTTGGAGGGCTGGTTTATTTGGCGCGACATGTTGGCGGTCGATGCGGGGTAGCCCGTGCGGTGGTTCGTTTGCGGCGCGTGTCTTGCTTTCTCAGTGTCTAGATTGCTTCGAAGGGATGGTGTGTAGGGAGAAAGATGCAGTGTTGGTGTTTTGTCGAAAGGAAATGTCGCGTGTTGTAAAAGAGGTTGGAGGTGGATGGAGTATGATGCAATGAAGTGGGAGGGGAGGGGCAGATTCTGCCCCGCCTTATTAAAACTTCCCACCAGGCACGAGAAGGGTGTGTCATGCCGCTCGCCCCAGGAAGGACGGCAGATCACGAGCCTCTACGTAGCATCCTGTTCTTGTAGGACGTCCAGTCCTCTGTAGGCTACAATAACACTGCATCACTGGTCAATAACTGCAACGCTGTCGACTACGTCGATATTCTGTCGTGCCTCCTGCTGTGCGAGATATTTCGAACATCCACCCCGTCTCCGATCAGCCCAGATAACGAATGGCAAAAGCCAAGACACTCGTACGAGATAATCCAAGATGGAACGGACGGGTGGCGAAGAATAAACCCGAATTGAATCGACTACAATTAAATAGGCATGCCCGTCCGGAGGGACGACCAGAACACGAGTGAAAAATCTTCAGATCATGTTAACATTTTGGACCTGTGGAAGAAGAGCCCGTATAACCGGAACACATTACAAGGGGGAATGCCCGGCATCCGTATATGGCAAGTCCAATGTTATCACAATCCCAGTCGAGCCGGGCGGGCCATTCTGGACTCTCCGGGGCCGAGAGCAACAGGACGGACCAACACGCCAAACCCTTCCTCCACTTCGAGTCCATCTCCCCCGCCTCTTCGGTACCAGCATCCCCCCTTTTATACCTCGGTCACAACCCAAGAAAAAGCGAGCCCATGGCGCTAGAAACCCGGATTCCTTTTTGTTGCTTTTTATTGCTGCGCAATGGATAAACATCTCTCTAGACAACATCCATTGCGATGCCCCGGAAGGAATTTCCGAATCGTAATGCAAATCATCATGACGCCTTGATTCTCCCGACCTTCCTCCCCCCCGAGAGCCAGTACCGAGTAAATGACACACGCACGCCCACCGCTTAACCACCCCTCTTCTTGGAGACACCGACGGTGCGACCGCGGCGGCCGGTGGTCTTGGTGTGCTGGCCGCGCACGCGGAGGCCCCAGTAGTGCCTGAGACCGCGGTGAGCCCGGATCTTCTTCAGCCTCTCGAGGTCGTCGCGGAGCTTGGAGTCGACGCCGTTGGCGAGCGTCTGGCCGTCCTTGCCGTCGACGATGTCCTTCTGTCGGTTGAGGAACCAGCCGGGGATCTTGTACTGCGTAGGGTTTTGCTGCGAAAGACGAGTCGTGTTAGCGCGGCTGGCGGGAACACACAGGGTTTGCGTTTCCGGGTGTTGGGGCACTCACCATGATGGTGACAATCCGCTCAAGCTCCTCAGAGGTGAGCTCACCAGCACTAATCACACTATTAGTCCAACAGGTTCCGGGGAAGATCGGATCGTATTCGCGAATTCGTACCGCTTGGTGAGGTCGACATCAGCCTTCTTGAGGACAAGGTTGGAGTACTGCGAACGCCGTTAGCCCACGGTCTCCAGAATCGCCCCTATCGGTGGAATATTGGCTTACCCGACGGCCTACACCCTTAATGCGGGTGAGGGCGTACATGGTCTTCTGCTCTGTTTAAACGGTCAGCAGCCGTCCCTCGCCAAAAAAATCCAAAGACCCCTCGAGGGTCACGCATCGCGCGGGTCGTTCGGTGGTGCGCGACCAGGGCCCGAGTCGGAGGCACTTACTTCCATCAACGTTGGTGTTGAGGAGACGCAGGATGAACTGGAAGTTCGACTTCTCGCCGGATACGAGCGACATGATGGGCAACTGGTCTCTCGGAGAGTGTCGCCTAGTTGTGTTAGTTGGTGGTTGGTGTCGAGAGGCTGTCGTGAGAAAATCGAAATTCTCGGAGGTGGAGAGCCTTTGCGTCTCCTGCTTTTGGTAGGGTCAATGTGGGCGCTAGGGCAGCCGTCACGTGCACCAATTTGGTCGTGGAGTTAATGTAGCGCGGGGCAACATTATGTAATCATCCGCCCAGGAGCACGCACCGTACCTGCGCGAGTCCGGGCCATCACTAAAAGACGGCTAGAAACTTGATGACATTATCGCACTTGCATGGAGTCGGGTCGAATTCCATCCACCTCACCTTGAGAGTGCCCACGGCAAATTCCCATGCGTAGGGTTACATGTCTATATGCGTTTATCTGCGTCCTAGATGTGCTGTCGTCTATTCTAGACACTCACATACTCTGGCATGATTCTCACACTTTAAACACCGTACCTGCGCTTCGTCCAATGGTCCCCGTTCAGAGCGGACAAGGATATGCCAAGTTCATTCACGGTGGATCAAGCAGACGGATGCAGGTCTGGCCTCAAGTGTCTTTATTGCAAGTTCGGCCTCGTATACAATACATTCCTGCAGCCAACGACTATCGTCGAATGTCCCGAATACAATAAGCAATGCCCCCGCAAACAGCACTCCTTCTCCCGTTGACTTTTTATCCCTTTTCACCTTTTTCATCTTCTCCAAAGCACACCCCTCGCTGTTCATGATTTCAAACCATTCATCCCAATCATGCTTTCCGGATAATGAAAGAAAACAAAGACTACAATGCAAGTACTGCAGCAACTGCAGTCATCCCCCAGACGAGCATAAGACCCATCTGGACGCCCCACACGACAGCACTCCCTTCCTCCTCACGGTCCGCCGGACGCGGTGCCGCATCAGTATCAGTGGCACCCTTGGTCTCGGTGGTATTCCTGGTCGTCGTCTGGTTCTTCTTCTTGCTGAAGAAGAAGTTCTCGGCCGACTTGTTAGCGGCAACGTCCGGAATGGGGCAGATTGCCTTTGCCCTAGACGTGGTGCTCGTGCACTTCTTGTTCCAGTTCGATTGGCGAGCCGAGTCTGTGGAGTTGTAGTACGCCTTCACGTAGCGTACCGTGATGGCGGTGTCCTTGCTCGGAGGGCCACCAGACCAGACATCGTTGCCATTGCTCCAATGCTGGAGAACGAGATGTCCTGAATTGTCGGGAACAACGTCTCCCAGGATCTTGGCAAGTATCTGTCCATCGGCGTAGAAGTGCACCTCATGTGGGAGAAAGTCGAACCGGTACTCATGGAAACCAGTCGTCGGGTTAAAGGGAAGATCGGTTCGGATGAAATTGCCGGCTTTCTCAGCATCATAATCACTCTCACTTGACTTGGGAGTCTGGACGACGAGGTTGACCGGGAAGGTACCATTCTTGGTGTTGAAATCCTTGGAGAGGAACTCCATATCAATCTCCTGGGTGTCGTTGAAATACTGTATGAAAACAGACCGTGTTAGCCGAGATGGAAAAGACACACCAGACAGCGCCCTAGAATACTGCCTGGCGCGGGTTCATAGAGCAAAGTACTTACCCACATGAAGGCGGCACAGGTGCCCGCCACATCAGTCAACTGCATACTGGCTCGGTACGAGCCGTATCTCAGATCGGCCCCTCGGGAGTCGATCTCGGCAACGGATACCATGTCCCCGTCAATCTGGCTGCTCACGTGCAGCTCAAGCCCGGAGGAGCTGACGGGCGGTTTCTTGTCAGCCTTCTCGGCCTTTTCAGTCTTCTCAGTCTTCTCAGGCTCGGAGCGGACCGATGATGGGCCCTTGTTCGCGAGGGCCATGATGTTCTCCGGTCGGAAGGTCAGACCAAAGTTGCCGTGAGTCTGCTCCTTGGTGACGTTGAAAGACGGAAGTATCCACTCGCTGTCCTTCGAAAAAGCATCTGCCCGAGCGAAGTCGGCCTCGAGGAGCTCGGTGAAGGTGGTCGACCGTTTGGTGTTCCCAATGTTGGTCGAGTACCCGCACTCACAGTCTGCCATGACAACAGTGGCCGCCGAAGCCGCCATCAGAGCGACGAGCATGTTCTTGAATCCCATGATCGTCATGATGACTGACAAGAAGATTTTGATTCGACGCGGTGTTCTTCCGATGGCTGTGATGATGAAGAGCCGATGTGCCTTGCTGGGAAGAAAGGAGGATGCTGCCACTACTAGCGAAGTGGTGTATGCAATGATCTATGATGTCTTGGAGCGATGAAGCTATGCAGCCCAAAACTGATGAAGAAGCGTATCGATGACAGTCGAGGGATAGATCTTGATCTTGATGCAGACTGGAAACTCTGGACAATAACGCGAGGATGTTGAGAAGGACAGGAAAAGCATTCGTCGCTGGGGGGAAGTCGGATGAGAGAGACCCCATCTTTCGTGGTGCGGGAGCACCTTCCCGCCCCTGGTTGTGTGAAGGGCGGGGTGTAGATAAAACAGGGAAGGAGCGGTCTTCAGTAGGCAAGTACGAACGGAGGTGCCCTGATACCGCCAGGCTAATATTCGCTCCGGGGACCTGCGGGGAAGGAGGCTTATGCCATTGATGACCACACTTACCGTGTAGTATGTAGCCTTCAGTGTTTTGGTCCCCCACTACGGGACACCGTGAACTTCTTGTCGGGCTTCAAAGGTCAAGGCTGCGCTTTGTCTTTTTGATTTACACTCCGATCCCTCTAACAAACAACTCGCCTGATAATCCCGCCTGATGCCGGCGTCACTCAGTTGTAGCCGGGGTAAGGAGACTGGACACCACCGCTCTTTAGGAAACGGCCTGTGATACCATATCCATATCATCCATGGGCGAGGCCGGCATGAAGACGATGCCCGTGCCGAGCGCCTTCTTGACGTCCTCCTTGCTGAAGTGCCGCCCGCCGTACGAGACGCCGGTCCCCTCACGCTCGGCCCACAGGAGGTCCGAGATGAAGTAGACGAGGTTGTCGGTATTCTTGTGTTGGTAATTCGGAGACGGGGGTACCTCTGCGTGGACTCACTCACATGCAAGTCCCGGTTAGTGTCGATAGCACTTTCCTGTTCACCTATGGAGCATGGCAGGCGGACCCTGCTCTTGGCCTCAATCATACATTCAATGTAAACAAGCAAGATGCTTGTCAGGGACTGGGTAGGCATGTGAACTTGAACAGACTTTTAGGACACATATAACAACAGCCGAAAGACTGGGCAGAGACAAGATCCCTTTATTTGCAATAAGAAATACTATGAAAGAAACTCGCTCGAAGACGCAACCATACTATCTATACACTGCACTTCCGACGTTGCGCAATAATAGGAGAAGCCAAGAAAAAAAATGAAGTAGAGACCTTCGACCAGAGTACCACCTTCCCGGGACACTAGGAAACGGTCCCATCGGAGATGGTGTGGCAATTTCCCTATCCTCCAAGCCCCCCGTCATCATCGTAGCTTCCCACTTTGACGCTGCCCTTCAAGTTCCACGGGTTTCCCTCCTGCAAGTCCAGAGCATCCGCTCACACCAATGTACCGCTAGCGCAAACCCAAGACCAGGAGAGTGCCACTCCCCCCCAAGCCAAGAACGGCGGCAAGAAGCAAAAAGGTCGCCCTCGTCGCTCCTGCCGCCCAGCTGAGCAATCTGCCGCTTATCCAACAAGGCATCTAGCAGGATGGAATAAACGCCAGGACAAGGAAGGAGACGACAGGCGGCGAGCTAAGGTCAATACGCGAGCTCAGAAGGAAATAGCCAGCTGACAGGCGAGGAGTAACACCAATTTAAAAGACGCTTCGGCGATAAGGAAACGCGGGTTTGAGCGACAAGCAATAATATCAACATTGAAGCTAGCAAGCTGAGCATATAAACCAAAAAGACGCGCTGCGAAGACGAAATCGACTAAAGTAGGGGGGGCTAATGAATGTGACAAGAGGGCATTAATAGATCAGTAAGGTTTCTCAAACTATTGGTACAAACACACAGAGTGAAGGAAAAAAAGGAGAAATAATACGATGAAAAAGAAAGGTTGTGAGAAAAACAGCTCCCAAGAGACAAGAGAGGAAACTGAAAATCCCACATCACTCTCGAAACCTTTGTTCTGGACCAGCCAACGATTTCTCCCTGCCCACGCAGATGATTAGATTGCGCCGCCGTCTATTGCCGCGCATGTTTAACCAGTTGCTCACGCAAGGACCCAAGTTGCGCGCTGTCCTTGTAAAACCGTCCCGTAGTCCATGATTCCCTGCCCATTGTTGCCCCCTAAACCCCCAAGACGTGGATAAAAATCAACCGTGATGCCGAATTGGCTAAAGGACCGTATGCGAATACAAACGAGGACCGAGCCGGGTCGCCCCTCATCTCCCAGGCCCTCGATGGCTGCGGGCAGCGCTGTCATTATGTGGGTATGAAGCGGAGTACCCAAGGCACAGGCCCAACAAACACCAAAAAAGCAACCAACTCCAAGGCCCCACGCCTCCTTTCCCGAAGTGAAACTCGAAATCGACGCAAGAGCAGATAAGGAGACGAACAACAAGACCGCAAAACGATAATGAGAAGAGGAAACCAACCCGCCATTGCCTTGAAAACATGAACTGACACGATAAATCGAGATGAAGAACAGAACTGCTAACGAGGAAACACTGAGGTATATGCAAGGAAAAACAAATGAAAAAAATAGGAAACAAATCAAACGAAAAGCAGGATAGGAGATATTCAGTAGACCCAAAAGAAAAATCGAGAATCACGTCAGAGACAGGTTCTCATGAGGCTCGCTGGACGGTTCCGCAGATCGGATGGAACCATCTCGTCGTCGCTATCAGTACACGCTGTCCTCGTCGGCACCCTGAGATGTCATAGACGGAGTCGAAACGTTGGAAGATGCGCCGACGTCATCAATGTACCCGATGAGAGCCTGGGCATGGAGCCGGAACGATTCACCGATGAGGCGGGTAATGCTATAGCAATCATGTTAGCCTCTGCAATTAATGACGGTCTCTGCGGACTGTTTAGTTCACTTACCCCCAAACGACCACCTCATCCAGCATCGACCCCCAAAGGCGTGCAACCACAGAGCTGAGCTGAGAGGCGTACGAGTCACCGAGATCCTTCTCGAACAACTGGCGGACCTTGTTGTACATGGCCAGTTCCTCCTCCGTGGCTGGCTCCTCGTCATGTTCCAGACGGTAGAGCCACAGAGTGAGGATGATCATGAGATCCAAGCCGCACAACGGGTGTTCGACACTCCAGTTGGTTGGCGAGGTGCGCGCGACCCAACGAACGCCCTGCATCACAGCTGTCTCGACGCAGTCGTAGCACTCCTGGATGACCTTGAGCATTTCGTTGGAGCGCTTCACGCGATCCCTGGCGTTGGACATTGCGCCCGCCACTTCGTACGAGTCGTGGTATCGGAGAGCTTCCTGGACCGTCTTCAGGTCAACTTCTAGGCGGACTCTGGCGTTGCGGTACATAGCCTTGGCGTTGAAGATGAGCGGGTGGCCCTTGTGCGGTGCGCTGAGGGGGACCGCAACGGCCTCCGGTTCACAGAGTTCCAGAGACTTCTCCCACGTCTCAAGTGCGAGACGAAGCTTGTACTCCGTAACGACGTCCTGAAGAGCTTCAGGGCTGCGCTTGTGGTACCAGACCTCGAGGAACAGCGCGTTGATCATGACACGGGTCGCAAAGGCGCTATACCGAATCCCCTCGCCCTGGAAGAGGTTCTCGTGAGCGTCCATGAAGGTGACCGCTGGGCTGTTGGCGAGATGTTCCCTCCACGCAGTGTCGTCCGTGACCTTCAAGTTCCACAGCGACTCGGTAGAGGGCAGCGGAAGATCCTCGAACTCGTTGAAGTTGATTGCCGGTGTGTGGTTGTACGTAAGCGTGAGCAGGCCGAAGAAGATGTAGACGGCATAGTACGTCCTGCGACAGCACTCATCCTCGATCCATTCAGCCCGAGTCGGGTATTTCCCCTCACGAGCCTCCTGGCGGAGCTTGAGCTCGTAACGGTTGCCGGCCACCATGTTTGCCAACAGGCTCTTGATCGAGCAGGCCCATTCCAGACCCTTCGGATCGCCGCTCCAGCTGGTGAAGACCATGTTTAGCAGCGAGCTTTGCATGATCCAGAGAGGGACCTTCCTCGAGCTGAAGTTCTCCTTGTGCTGAAGGAACTGGTTCACCAAGATCTTTGACCCAATGTGAAGAAGATACGCCTGGTCCTGGTCGAAAGCGTACAGAGCGCCGATACTCAGCACCGCCAGGAGCAAAGGGGGCGACACATGCGTCGGGTTGAACGACGCCGGGTGCAGGAACGGCAGGTGGTGGTGGAAGTGACCGAAGTAGGTCGACAAGTACCGGTTCAGGGAAGCCTGGCTCGGGAGGCGGAACCCTTCGGGGATGGCACGCTCACTATCGTGGGCCCGAATGTTGTCCAGAATCATGTTCCGTTCCTCGTCGCTGTTGACCTGAGGCGCCCTGAAGCCAGCATTGGCGTTGGAAACGACGCTGGGAGACTGAGGCACAGGCGTAGTAGCTCCGGATCGTGGCAGCGCGTTGATCATGGTCTGCAGGGCGGGCACGAGCCCATTGCAGTTCTGGCCGCCGATGGCCAGAAGCTGGCTGTGGCTGGGCTGTGCCGTGCTCGTGCTGGCGAAAGACTGCCGCGACTCAAAGGAGCCCGAGGCACTGGACGATGCGGAATGGGCCTTTGGCTCAGCAACGCCTTGGGGCATGAAGTTGTCCCACTGCACCTGCTGGGCCTGAGGAATGGCGATGGCTCCCGAGGGGTACGTGACGGTCTGCTCCACGGGGGTCGACGTGTAGTCCATGGAGCCGCTGCCTTCGTGAGGACTGGCGCTGTCGCGCATCGCCTTGTGCTGCAGGTCTGCGACCAGCATCGCCGCTGTCTCGACATCGAATACAGCATCACCGCTCGTTTCCATCTGTTGCTGTTCTATGGTGGTCGTATCGATGGCAATGGACGGCTTGGACGGCGTTGCAATGGCCCTCGCCTTCGGGCCAGCACGGCGCTTTCCATCACTGTGCAACGGGACGCCACCATCTTTGGCGTGCACCGTCCTGTCGTGTCGGAGGAGGAGGTCGCGACGCACGAAAGTGCTTCTGCACTTCATGCATTTGAATGGTCGTTCCTTGGTGTCTAGAGAACGGGAAAGTGTTAGTTGGTGGTCAAATCAGAGGAACAGGCCTGGACGGAGATGACAAGAAAATTTGAAGAGAACGCCGTCATTGACGACGGCGATGGTATGAAGGGGGGTGGGGGCATCGTCTGCCCTCAGCGGGGAACCAGCAAGTCGACGCGAGACAAGACGTAGAATGGAAGATCGAAAAGAAAAACGTACGAGATCGCTCATGCCTGCTGCGGTGTTCACTCCTGCTGAAAGCTCTGTTACAGAACTGGCATTTGTATTTCCGCTCCGGCGCGAGTGATGCCTTTCGAGGCGTGGGTGTTGATGCCGCGGAGGGGGGAAGAGTCGCGACGCTGGCGCCGGGCATCTTTAATAACGACGCTGGTGATCTAGACCTATCGTCGCGTGCTGGGAAGCTGCAACAACGGGATCTCCGAGCTCGTTCCGCGGGGCAGGGCAACGATGGGTATCGTATCAACGCTCTCTCTCTCTCTCTCTCTCTCTCGTCCGGTCCAAGAAACTACCGTCGCAACTCAGCACGATAGTTGAAATCGCCTGGCACCTGGCACCTCGCTCGCACGCGCTCCCGTGGGATTTAAAGTGCGTCTTCGGTAGACTCGCGTGTGTATATAATCATTGGATGCGTCGATATCCTGGTCATGGAACCAATATTATGGGAGGGGGACCCTGTTGGATGGGAAGGGGGGAGAATTAGGGTGCTTAGAAAGACGAATGCCGCAAACGAGAAAGGAGTGTAATCGAGACTTGTCTTCAGTTGACAAGAAGGTCGGGATGATTAGGGTATATGGGGGGAAGGGTGTTGTGATGATGCGATGGTGGTGGTTGATGTGAGGATGAGGATGTCGAGAAGGAGAGATGGGAAAGGAGTGGGGGAGGGAGGGGGATATTTTCTGGAAATCTGGCAGAGGGGGGCGCGAGGGGAGAGGGGGGGGGGGGGGG